>CAUYON010186069.1:0-19980 GCA_963573935.1 Arctocebus calabarensis
TGGAGAGAGCTTCTCTCTCCCCACTGGAGTTCTCTCCCTCTACCAGGAGCTTTAGTGTTTTCTGTATTCTTTTCTGTGAATAGATTCTGTCTTACCACTGGGGGGTGAGGGGAAATAATGTAATGAAGAATAATAAAATACTTGTTAATTTAAAAAAAAATTAAAAAACATAATAAAAAATAATAAAAAAATAAAAAAACAAAAACAAACAAACAAAAAAGAATCAAAGAATAACATGTGATTTTTTTTTTTAATACAAATATTTTAGATCAGTAACCAATAGGGGGTCACTAATTTGAAAAGGAGACAAAATGTAGGAAGAATAAGCAAAGGAATTAGGTTTTAAATACATTCTCTACAATAGTAACTTCTCACAGAAATTGAAATACAAGTGGATCATCTCAATCTTCTTGACGGTGTATTATTTTCAAAGTGTAACTTTTATTGGTGTTTTAGTAATCAATGTGACTGTAAGTCATCAACCAATGGTAGGATTAACCAATTTGTAATCACACTCATTTCTTCAGAAATCTGAAAATTGAAGGCTAAAAATTCAGTTTAGTATTAATCCTGTTACACAGAAAAGTCTGAAATACAACAATACAACTGGTAAATAATTTGCTGCAGGCAATTCCTTTTGCAATTATTTTACAATAATTACAATAGGAAACTCCCTATTTACATTGGGCTGCAGAGTGAAATGGAAGGTCATTTTATGTGACAGTCATTGATTCAGCCCACTTCTTGCTTATATAAATCTGGTCATAAATAATCACTACTTTTAAAGCTGTAGATTATTTTTGCTTCTATATAAAAGATATTTTTCCTAGAAAGTATATATGGATGCCCAACTTACTACCCATGGGCTGCATGCTGATTTATGGTACTTTTTTTACTTATCTGTGGTGATAGCTATCATCAAAAGTCTGGATTGGATAACCCCCTTTTTTCTTCTTTTTTTGCCAATCAGCTTTCTTCACTAGTATTTATGCATAAAAAGTAAAAACATAAAGTGCTGTTTGCTGGGTTGTAAAACAAAGCATTGGAGTCTGTGACCCAAAACTTGACGTGACAACGCCAAAAGCCACAAGAGTCAAACCTGTTACTGGGTATCATGTGGATTAAGCAATTGTTTAGATAAATTCCCCCAAGATATAAAACATTTAATCTGACAGCTTTACTTGGAAAAAGACTTCATTGATTTATGTTTTAGTATGCTAACCCAGTTATGGAGAGTTCAGCCCATAAGCATTTAGTTGAACTGAATGAAAGTTAATTACTGTTTTAATTTTAAAGGAAATTGCAACTCATATTCTTCCAATGTATGGTGGAGAAAAAAGAAAAGTTTAGACAAGCCTGGAAACAGGGAAGTAACATGTGTGTGCCTCTGTGTGCATAAGAGAGAAAGAGAAAGAAGACAGTGGAGTGAGGGAGAGAGATGATGGAGAAGAGAGATGGCGTGGGGTATCCAAATAGGCAGAGACAGTTTTACAGGGATATATTTCTATAAATTCATTTAAAATATTAATTTAACAGTAGGAAGATTTTATGTTTTGCTTTTAATAGGTGTCTTATAGGTGTCCTAAAAGTGACCCCTAGATTCATCATACAATTTCCTGAAAATGGGAAATTGTAATTAAATGTACCTTTATTTACAAAATATTAATTCCAAAATTTTACAAAATAGTCTGTATGGGTGGGTCACCTCATTGTGCAGTGAAGTGGTTATATATCCAATAACATCCAGATATTGTTAAATAACTTTGAATAAGGCCATCATTTATTAATTGAAGAGATTAAAAAAGATAAATACTCTGTAAATTAGGAGAATAGCCACTCCATGTACACATTTTTTGTGGTTTATTTTGTTTATTATAATGAAATGTTTAATTTCTAAATATTCTGAGACTTCAGTCTAGAAGGAAAATAAAAAACTAACATTTGAAAAAAAATCTCTATCCCAATTTGGGCATGGCATTTCATTTTTTGTTTTATTTTATTCTAAATAAGAGGAATAAGTAAGTGTCCCAAGTTATATTGCGCAGGCTTTTCTCCAAGTCTACCCCAAACTAGGAAGATGATAGTCATATTTATAGTTTTAAATAAACTATCATACAAGTGATTTGCTTTAGTAATGATTATATATCTAACTTAAGAGTGTTCTGCTCATGAATGGAACAAATCAAGAGCTTTCAATTACTTGATAGAGTACAGAATGACAATTAAAAAACCAATCACAACTAAAATGGATTTTATATTTAATGTCACTAGATGAGGTCAGCTTTATAGGCTTTGGCTATTAATTAATACAGTTTATTCTCCCTTCAGTGGCTTTAACTGTCTAGAATAGACTGATCAAAACAAATGGAAATATTTAACCCTTTGAAAAATCACTCTTCAAATAAATAATGGAAATTCTAGTATCCTAAAGGGAAGATCAGTTGGGAATATTTAGACTAGGACAGCGCCTGTGGCTCAAGCAGTAGATGCTGGCCCCATATACAGGGGGTGGCAGGTTCAAGCCCAGCCCCCGCCAAAACTGCAAAAAAATAAATAAATAAATAAACAAAATAGAATATTTAGACTATGGATGAGCTGTGTCTTGGAATAGCTATGTTACCTTAGGCAAATCAACCAACCACTCAGAGAAAGAGTATTTCCATCTGGAAAATGACATGCTAACTAAGATTTAACATAAGGCTACCTTGTTGAATGAGCACGATCAGATGTTCTACTCAGTATGGTGAAGCATGTGCAATGAGGTATGCTTCTTCAGCAAGAGTACACTAAATATGAATAGTACCTTGCTGCAAGAGTCACTGTACATTGGTTACCATTCAATATCTATTGGGAAATGAGGAGACACTGATTACATTTAAAGAAATGCTTTGAATATTGTGGAAAATGGTATAAGTGCCAAGTGCTGTTGTTTTCTGATTATTGTTGACCACGAGGGGATCAGGTTTGCACGGTGATGCCAAGGTCCCCTGAATACCGTTTGACTTGATTTAGTGGAGAGAAATTCAATAACGTGAAAGTTCAGTATAAAGATGTGAATAAAAAGTGTGCCCACTCAGAATTCAATCCCTAAAAAAGATATAGTTATTGTTGACTAACTCATTTGTGGAACTATATTTAATGTGGCAGAAGGGATTGTTGAAATGTGTCCAGAGTGGTGGTTATGAATTTTTTGAATTTTTCCCTTTGAACATGCAGTAAGACAAAAGATGATGAAGACACTGTGGAATTATAAGGGCAAGATAGAAATTAAGATAATTATGAAGTCAATGGAGGTGAATTAAAAAACAAAACAAAACAGGATAGCCTTGAACAGGGATTCACCATAGGTCAATTTCTTCAATCTCTAGTAATAGCTGATGCTAGTGGTGTCTTTATTTGAAGAGAATTTGGATGTATCCACGTGAAAGTGATTATCTAACAAATTGGTTCAAATGGGATTTAATAAGAATTTTTTTTTACCTTGCCATCATGTCTATGAAAAAAATAACATATATAGCTGTGGCTCTTCCAGATCAGATTATTTACAGATTATAAAGCTTTATGTCTTGTATTTACTTGTTTTATGCTGCAATAAGAGTAAAATCTTTGAGACCTCAAACCGTATTTCTGATGCTATCATTTAATGAGTGTGACAAGTAAAGCAGTAAAAGTATAAAACATTTTTTTTTCAGATCTAAAGCATGAGACCATTTTCAATATGAAGGATAAAACCAGGAACCTTTCTGGATTCTAGATATCATGCAGCTTCATTTTTATTTCAGTCCTTTCTTTGGCTACAAGAAAAAAAGAGAGTGACAGAAAGGGAGAGAAGAGAAAGCCAAACAATATAATTTATTTCCTTTTAGATTCTCTGCTTTGGGGGAACAAGTGATACAGATACAAGTCAGTGTTTGTACTGTAGTCCCCCCCCCAAGACAAAAAAGATCTTAGCGTCTCTCTAGTTAATAAAGTAAGATGAGAATATAAAATAGAAAGTATTTTTCAATAACATAATTTCCTTTTGAAGCAAAGAAGATCCTATGTGAGACACAGAGGTCTCAGCCTGTGTGATCAGAGGCGACAACAAATTCTCCTCCCCCTGCAGTTAGCACCCAAGCACTGTTTTCTGGGTTGTAAAACAAAGCATTGGAGTCTTTGACACAAAACTTGGAGTGACAACTCCAAAAGCCACAAGAGTTGAACCTGTTACTGGGTATCATGTGGATCAAGCAATTGTTTAGATAACCCCCCAAGATATATAATGTTTAATTTGACAGCTTTACTTGGAAAAAGACTTCATTGATTTATGTTTTAGTATGCTAACCCAGTTCTGGAGAATTCAGCCCATAAGCATTTAGTTGAACTGAAGGAAAGTTAACTGCTGTTTTAATTTTAAAGGAAATTGCAAAGGTTAGTGGTATGTTTTTATGGGTATAACATGCACAGTTAGAGCTGGCATGGCTGGCTAGAGTGTATTATATTTTACACATAATTAGTCTAGACATGTGTCGGAGCCACTGAGAAGAGGGCAGTGCGGCTGCTTTTACCAACGCTTACTTCATTTTGGGCAGACTCACTTAGAAAAGCATTTGCCTTTGATTTTTCGTAGCAAAACACTTTTTGAAATAATATTGGGTAAATAAATAGGTACCTTCCAAGCTATATGTTATCTTAAGTAATCTATGTCGTTACTGATTTTTTTTTTTTCCTGTAATAAGAAAGCTAATTGTTGGAATTGTATGTGGTTGCCATAGTAACGTCTATTTTCCTTGAAGGGGTAGTATACAATTAATCTGTTTTTTAAACTGTTTTATTATGAGAACGTCGATGGAATGCAGTAACAGAGATCTGTAATCCTAATAATTTTTATCATTTATTTACTGCAGCTGTCTAAATAATCTTTCAGGTTTTTGAAAATGTTAATTAGTAGAATTATTTCAAACTTGAGGAAAAAATAAACATATTTCCTGTTTAAAAAAAACTCCTAAAATATTCAGAGTCATTTGTATTATTTTACATTTTATGGAGTTCATTAACGTTCTACTCAAACAAATTTTAAATATATGAGTCTTTTATTACTTTTACATAATGCATTTATTTAAAATGAAAATAACATTCAAGTTAAGGTGGCAAATGTACCATTGCTCTCGAATATATTAACATATTTTATTTTTATATCATGTATTATTCGGCTTCAATTTGCATCTGCATATGTCTCTCTTTCTGGGTTAATATGCAGTTTTCTGTTACAAAAACCACTCCCAGAGTCTTCATCAATTAGTGTTAAATGACTTTTTAATGTTCTTGATAAGCTGATATTAATCTATGTTTCTGAACCAGGGTCACAAAATTAAATAGCTGGAGGAATCAGCCAGCCAATTAAAATCAGTGAAATGGGTGAGGTGGAAGACGAGATGGAGGGCCTGACATTTAGAAATCAGGTGCCCAGGGAAAGTGGCAGCACCTTCAAAAGCTCCCGGGGAGGATCCCTGTGTGCAATTTTATCCAAAATTTTTCTGTTTTTTAAATTTTTTTTTATTTTTAAAGAGAAGCCAGAATTCTGAATTTGAGATAAAATCTGTCTGCATGTAAACCTACGAAATTGAAGTAATTTAATTATCAAAGAATACAGTGTGAAGGGTTAAAATCATCTGCAGTTTTAAGTGTCCTGCATATTCTGATCACCTCAAGGGGCAACTTCTGTCTTGGAAACAAAAAGTCATGAGATGTCAATGCCTGTTCGTCAAACTGGAAAATACTGAAATTTACGTTCTTCTTTTACACATGTAGAAAGCAATATTGAACTGATTGGCTGACAGTCACATCATAAATCAGAAGCAGTCGTAAAAGAATGAATCCCCTTTTTGCTATTTTAAAGTGAATTATGATCTCGGATCTAATGATTAAAATTGTATGTTGAGATGAATGAAGACCTCAGGGGGAAGGATCATTGAGGGATAATAAAGTGCTCCGGATTGGGGCTATATGAGGAGCTGATTGAATTATGCAATGGGACTTTGGTGGTGGGGATTGTGTAGACAGGACAGAGAGTGATTGTGAGGGAGAGCAGGGAGGAGCTGCAAATGTGAAAAAAGGAATATCAAACTGGGGGCGAGTTGATCAAGAAGGATATAAGGGATTTTACTGTCATAAATGGAGGCTTCCTCTCTGTCTCCTAATACCACCTTCAGTAAAACCCACATCATATTTCAATCCTTCCAGTGGTGGGGATCTGTTGGCAACTCTGTTTATTTAATGTTCTTGTTGCTTGGTATTAGAATATCTTGGAATTGGCCTTGGGGAGAAAACCAGGCAGCCTGAGGATGTCTGGTAATGCAAAAGTCACCTTGGTTCCACATCATGCACTGGGATTGTCATGAGGGTTGTTTTATTAATACAGACACTTTTCAGAAAGCAACAGTTTTGAAATGAGAAGTCTTCGAGATACAGGGATAGAGGTCTCTTGTGGCTGCTAGGTATAGGGGGAAAAGGAAGGAAGGAAAAAGTAAAAAGTAAATAAGAGATGTGGCAAGACCACCATCCTGTGGTGCAATTCCAGAGATCACGTGCTGGCCCTGGGTAGAGGCAGCATCTGCCACTACCACCTCTTTTTTTTTTCTTCCATATGTAGGAGCCAATGAAAATTTTCCCTTCACCCTCTGACGTTTTGCTGAAAAATGAACTGACAAAAGGCTGGGAGATGAGGAGGTGAGGGTGATTTTAGATAAGGGATAATAATTTTTGGAGAATTTTGAGGGCTTGAAGTACACATAATGGCCTGGGACACAGTCTGTTGGGTCTATAGAGCAGACAATGGCTGTTGTGATAAAAGTCTGTCCAGAGGTGTTGGCAGACTTCAGTCTTTCTTTCTGTGATTTGAGTTCAGTTAATGAAAACCCACAGACGCGACCAGAGGGAATTGTTTTCCTGTTTGGAGGTCCAGACTTCAGGCAGATAAGGGAACTTCAGGAACCATCTTCATCCTGTGTTTTGGGAGAGACAGGAGAGTGGGGAAGGTCAAGGAAACTTTCAGTCTTCTTCAAGTCAGCATTTCAAAGTGCTATATTGGGGGTTTCGGTTTTGGAGCCCTCCAAACATCTCATGATTTTTTAAAAATATATCACTTTCCTTTCACTCTAATAATTTATGTCATAACAGAGTTATGAGGAAAGATCTGTGAGATGCCAGTCTTTGAAGGTGACAATCCACGCTACCCTCCTTTCATTCTACTTGGAAGTCGGAGGAATGCATGTAGCTCTCTGGCAAGAGAGACTATGAATTGGTGCTAGCGTGGGAATAATTAAGCCCTAGGATTGAACTTCACTAAATGCCTTAAGGTCAAAAGGGAAGTCTTTATTAAAGTCTTTTAAAGTAGCCTCAGTGGCTCGCTAGAAAGTGTGATAAATTTGTATATTGTAGTCACGAATTTGACTCCAAGAACTGACATTTTTTTTTTTACCAACTTAATGATAAAGGGCAAGTCACCTAACGCCATGTGCTCTTTCCCAATAGCTGTATTTCTCATGCTGCATGGAGTACATGAGTATTTTGTGATAATTTTAAAACATCTTCTTTTGGGAAAAAAGCTACTTCTATTATTAAGAAGGGAGAACTTTATTATACAATCTGTACTGTTATTATATGGAAATGTCTACAACAAAGAACAATGCCTAACATTGTTAGGAATTTTTATGTGAAAATATACAAATCTAGTAGAAAATTTAATTCTTATTAAAGAATAACAGCCTAAAATATGTAAAGAATATAATGCTATGTCAGACAATAAATTACTGATGTGTTTTAATGAAGCAAAGCAACTTCAGCAATAGTTGATATTCTTTAAGAAATTATTCTTCAATAAATTTTATACCATAGGTCTATAAAATCAGACTTTACACTTTATAAAAAGCATACTTTTATAAAGGACTTCTAAATTTGAAATAAGCTCAGATGTGCAAAAAAGTAAACAAAGGATTTGTGAACTCATCTTAAGTAAACATTGTACAATTAATCAATATCAGCAAATTAATATTGAACCTCCATAGTTGACCCTCCCTACATTGACCACTTCCTTAAGTTGACCGAATTTTCACAAACTAGGCATGAACCACATGTACCTGTCAGTATGGTAAGCCTAGTTCCTTCTGTTGACCACATTCAAATGTTGACCAGCTCCTTGGGTGGTCAACTGGTTCCACTAATAAGTTCTTTCTGGTCCAGTATCCAATTAAGGATCATATATTGCTATTCATGCTATAGATTTCATGTCTTCCGAGGCATCTCCCATAAGGGACAGCGTCTCAGTCTCTGTTTTGGGGTTATTTTTGTCTTTGAAGAGTACTGACCAGTTATTTTGCAGAATTTTCCTGTATTACGCATGGGCTGAGGATTGTTTTGATTTGGTTGAGATGTTCCTGGGCAGAATACCACAGAAGTGAGGAATATGTCCTTTCCTATGCATCATATCAGAAGGTACATGAAGTTGGCATGCCTCATAACTGGTCAGTTTTAACTTTAACCACTCTGCTCTGTCAAGGTAACTTTTGTTTTTCACCAGCTAAAATCAATTAAAATTTTCAATATTTCAGTCTTCCTTTAAAAAAATGCACAATACATGTCTCCTAATTAGGTGTTATCTTAAATCAAGCTTATTAAATTAAGCCTCATTAGATTATGGATTTTAATAAAGTATCACATACATTTTTGATGCTTATCAAAATTAATAATACTATAAAATAAAAAATATTAATTCTTCCCATATTTTGATGTTTTGTTATTATTTTCATGGAACAGGAAAAATAAAGTTATCCACATTATGGAGAAATCCAATTTCATTTGTAGGGCTGAGTACAGAGTTAGAAAAAAATACTGTGACATCATATAAGGATTATATGCATAGAAATTTTCTTTATTCTTACTTATTAAGATGTTTCCTGAACTAAGATACCCATTTTACTGCTGAAATGTGACTTACTAGTAATTTCTTAGGTGTGATGTAACAAATCTATAAAGGTTAGTGACATTTTTCTCCCAAATCATAAAAGAGGTTCTCAGAAGCTTTTCTAGGGCATAGACAGAGTGTCTTCTGAAAGTGTTTCCTATGATTTTAATATGCAGCTGTTTCAGACACTCATTAGGGCTATATCCAGTTTCCCTAGGGAGAGTATCTTTCCTCTTGCAGTTGGAGAAATGACATGTATTATATCTACAGAAAAACTATAACACAGAAGTTCGTCTTTAAAAAAACATGTATATCATATTTTTATGGTTGACCCTTTAAGACAAGAAACTAAATGGAAAACATTTTGTTATAACCACTGACTTCTCAAGTTGGCACAGTGTTTTCTACATATTTCAAAATAATTAGAAAGAATGGAGTCATGACACAGAAGTCCAACTAATTAGAGGGAACTGAGAGTAAGGTTGTGTTTTTTTCACAGAGTTCTGAAGTGAATGACTATCAAACCAATAACAATCTAACATGTCTCCTTGGTCTGAGCTTCCTCAAAAGCCACTTCTTGTTTGATGGTATTTGTTAAACATTGAGTAGACTGCACATACATGTATAGTTGTAAGAGTTGGGAATAAAATATGACAGGTGTTTGAAGCAGTAGACAAAGCACTTTTATATGTCCACAACACACTGTTCCTTACAACAGCAATCAGAGGGAGACATCAGTAGTGCTGTAATACAGAATAGAAAACAGAATTTCTGAGTGAGAAAGTGATTGGCTGAAAATTACAAAATAATTTAAGAGACATTATTGATACTCGAACCCAGGTCTTCTAACACAAGATGCAGCCATGTGTTCTTTACACTATCTTGTTTCTTTTATAAGTGCCCCTGTCAGGTTACCACTCAGGATTCTGAAGACTTTTGACTTTGAGACCTCTTCAAGTGAGATCGACATAGGAAGATTGATTGGATTATGTCAAACTTGCACTTCAGTCTTCAGACTACTCACACACATATATTTTCTCTTCAAATCACTCCTCTGAGCTGCAGAATCAAATAGCCAACAGCCTGTGTGATATCTTCACTTGCATATCTCAAAAGGGATCTCAAAATTAACTTTGATGTCCCAAAGCCATCAAATCCCAGAGTACAGCTTCTCTCAGCCAACAGCACCACGACTAACTCTCCCATAAACTCCCTGAATAAGGGGAAAATATTAACACCTCCTTCTCCTCAACTTTCCTGTCTTCTTGTCCTATCCAACATATTGTGAACATTTTGCCAATTTTAACTCCTAATTTTTTTTCAAGTCTGTGCTCTTCCCACATCTCTCACTCAAATCAAACGATCATCACCACTCCCTGGACTCCTGCCACAACTTCCTATTTTGAACACCCACACCCATTTTGGCCTTTCTCCAACAAATTCTCCACTCCATGGATGGAAGATTTTTTTTAATGCAAATCTGATCATGCTTAAAACACACCATTGGCTTTTCATTCCTCTTTGGATAATGATCAAATCCTTCACATGGCTTATAAAACCCTGAATTGTTTGGCATCTGCCTAATTTTCTAACATTACTTCAAAACAAATAAAAAATTCTCAGTGTATCTCCCCCTCACTGGTCACTACCCTACAAACCTCCCCGGCTTTCTTTTCTCCCTGTCTGGGTGTCCATTACACCTTGGGATTTTAGCAAGCCTGTTCCTCATCTTGGCATGTTTTCCTTTGTGTTCTCTGGCTTTTGCCTACTTTTATTCTTCTCTGGATTCCAATGTAATGGTCCTTTCTTTAAGGGAGTCTTTCCTGGCCTTGCATACATGATCAAATCCTCTCTCTAGCAGTTCTGTATACCTCTGTCTTCTGCCACTACTCATGATCATGATTTTCATTCGCTCCCATGAGTCATTGCTTAATGTCTCCCTCCAACTCTCAAGTGTGATCTTCATGAGAGCTGAAATGTTGTTTCTCTTGCTTGGCTTACTGTTGTGTACCCTCTCCATTTATCATCACACCTAATCAAGCAGCTATCACATTCAATGAAAATATGAGTATTGTCCATGGGCTTTTTAAAAATGAGCTGGGGAAATCCATGCTCCAATGCATGGGAATAGAGGACTCCTATTTTGGGGCTAGAACTGGAAAAATAGTTACCCCAATTTGTGAATATAAAACATGAGAGAGAGTATGAACACAATCCTAGAGGAAGGAAAAATTAAAAATCAGAAAACTAGTAGGTAGATAACAATGAATGAAGGTTAGATATCAAAGATGAGGTTATTAACAGGCCTCTGAGATTTAAAACCCAGAATTTTGGTGATGAGATTGAAAGCTTCCCTATAGTGGGGCCTGGTCAACCACTTCTGTTCCTTTTGTAGTGTTTTCAGTAATAGCTCCACAGATTTCTTTTTGGCAGACTGCCTCTTATGTGTTTCAGACTGCCTTAGAAGGGAATAGACTTAAAGAGACAGACTCTTATCTACTCAGAAGAACAAAAATCACTTTACCACGAAGACATTGGCACTAGAATGTTTACTGCAGCTCAATTCAGAATTGCCAGGTCGTGGAAGCAATCTAAGTGCCCATCCACCCATGAGTGGATCAACAAACTGTGGTATATGTATTACCATTCAGCCATTTAGAAAGATGTAGACTTTACATCTTTTACGTTTACCTGGAGGGAACCAAAATACATTCTTCTTAGTAAAGTGTCACAAGAATGGAAATATAAATATTCAATGTACTCCATACTAATATGAAACCAATATAGAAACAATTACATTCTCACATGAACAATGAAACACAAATATAGTCTGGTATGGAGGTAGAGAGAGGTGAGAGGGGAAGGGGCAGAGGACAATTGGCAGAAGGAGGGAGGGCATGAGGCCGGAGCGCACCCAGGGTGCACATTGTGGGGTGTATGGTGTGGCCCTCCGGGTGAGGGACTCTTTTACACCTGGAGCTTTTCTCTGGAGGTGGGAACAATGTGACCTGGAGGTTTGTACCCTGACATTAATTTGAAATAAAAAAGTAAAATAAATAAAATGTAAGGTATATGTAAAATAGACATGAAACAGCAACCAAAAATACTTCAAGTGTTGAAATGTTTTGTTGACAAAGTGCTTCTGTTAGTTCTTTTGAAAAAACGAAAAGACAGATGCTTCCTAGTCTAAGGCCAAACTCTTTCTATTGGATTTCTAATTCAGAGTGAGATGACTCAACCACAAAACATATTTGTAATTAATTTATTCCTTTGATTCTGTTCTGATATCTACTTATCTAGATATGGTGTTGTCTTTTTTTTTTCTTTTCAGAGACAGACTATTCAGGTTTTCCTGGATACTCATATTCTTCCAATAGATGTTTTTGTCTGTCTGTCTGGCTATCTATCTATCTATCTATCTATCTATCTATCTATCTATCTATCTTTTATCTATCTGTCTTTCTGTCTACCTACATACCTTGCTACCCCCCTTTCTAGGTTTGAGATAGCCAATGTGCATTTTTCTTGCTTATAGTTAACATTCTTTTTTTTTTTTTTTTTTTTGAGACAGAGCCGCAAGCTGTCACCCTGAATAGAGTGCCGTGGCATTACAGCTCACAGCAACCTCCAATTCCTGGGCTCAAGCGAGTCTCTTGCCTCCGCCTCCCATGTAGCTGGGACCACAGGCGCCTGCCACAAGGCCCGGCCATTTTTTGTTTGCAGCCATCATTGTTGTTTGGAGGGCCCAGGCTGGATTCGAACCCGCCAGCTCAGGTGTACGTGGCTGGTGCCTTAGCCCGTTGAGCCACAGGCGCCAAGCCCTGTTAACATTCATTTTAAAGTCACTGTAGGATTATGTTTGTGAATGAGTAAATGCAAGGAATTGCATGTACATTTTTGATTAACAACATAGCTTAAAATAACCAAAGAACATAAACTTGGATGAAAAATACAAAAGATAGATTAAAAAATAGCATAGCATGAGGGATCAAATTCATGTGACATCTACCTTCTGTGGGAGACAATTTTCTTTCATTAAAAAAACTATAAAAAACTAAATTTAATTTTTTCTGGCAAGTAAATACATTTTATTTTTATATACATTTTAAATGAAATTATAATGGATGGTCTCTTCAAGAAGATTGATAAAACTGCTTTGACAGCTCAAAGACATAAAGTTTAAAGAGAAATAGTGCTCTGTGGCATAGGAAGAAAGCATGATTGAGGTGGGAGAGGTATCACCTGAAGCTCAGATAGTGCCTCTGACCATGTGGAAAATTGAATATCCTTTTGTATTTGAATCCTCTTTTCAACTTATGTATGAAATTTCAAAATAATTCTATCTACTTATCACTCATTTGTGGGCTTTTTTTTTTTTTTTTTTTAAGCCATGTGTACTCATTTTATCTTTGTCTCTGCGTTAGATGCCATTCTCGTTTCAGGATCTCCCTTCCAGAATTGATAGCCTGGAGAACAAAGTGATTCCCTTGTTCTAGCAGATGACCCATATTAATAGACATTTGAAAAGGCTAGCACAACCGAAATTGTTGTTTAAATGAATGGTATCCTGTCTTAAAGACAAAGGCTTTCAGTGGCTTCCAGATGAATTCAATATACCTCAATTACTCTGCACTTGGAAAAGGTCATTGTAATCCCATGGCAAAGATGTTCTCAGAATGTCTGCCTCCTGTCTTCTACAATGAAAATTCTGATTCTTTTCTCTTTGCCTAATATTGGTGACAATGCTTGCATGATTGTTTATTCTTTCTTCCACTATTTTGAAGGTTATTCATTTATTCATTCTATGAGTTTTATTTGAGAACCCACTCCAAGTCTGCATTGTACCAGACATTGTAGTTACAAAGGTTAATAGGGTGGAGTCTATGTCATCAGGTTATTCAAAATTTAAGTTGGTACAAAGAAATATACATGATGTGTTCAATGTGATGTTTTTGTCTGCAAGAAAGAGATACACTGTAAAAGTTAGGAAATTCAGAAGATCAAAAGTAAGAGCAATACTTCAGATTGTTTTCCATCTTTTCCTTGTTTCATACTTAATGTTTTATCTTTTTATCATAGGCTTGTAATTTTCACAGCATTAATACGACTGCAGCAGTTCCAAGCATAACATCCTTACACAAGAGCCTTCAAAGGACAGAAGAGAGAGGGAAAGTCATTATTTCCTTAAGTTTTTTATTTTTATTTTTTTAAGTTAAAAAAGTTGCCCAGATATTTTCCAACAGACATCTCTCATTTCTCATTGGTCAGAATTATGTCTGATGACCATTTCTAAACCAATTGTTAACTAGGGAAGGCCAGGCATGGTGACTCACATCTGTAATCCTAGCACTTTGAGAGGCTGATGTCAGAGGATTGCTTGAAGCCAGGAGTTTGAGATCAGCCTCAGCAAGGATAAGAACCTGTCTCTACAAAAAATAGAAAAATTATCCCAGCAAGATGGCACATGGGTAAAATCCCAGCTACTTAGGAGGGTGAGATGGGAGGATCACTTAAGCTCAGGAGTTGGAGGCTGCAGTGAGCTTCCTGCTCTTGGTCAGCAAAAAATAAAAAAAAGGTTTTGCATTCTCAGATTATTTCACAAAATCTCATAGATCTTTTACATATGACTTTTAAAGCACCAATCATCTTGAGTTATAGTTTTCTACATGTAGTAGGCTTCTTGTTGACTACACAAATCCACTCCTTACTGTTTTCTTTGTTAATACGTGTCCATGTGTCAGGTAGTCATGGTCTTCAATCGCTTTTGTGTCCCCAAACAACACCAGAGGGTTAATTTCAACAGCTGAAAAATCAGTCTTTCCATAGCCCTTGTTTTGTTTTTTAAGACAGGTCCTTGCTTTACCCCCAACCTAGAACTCACAAAAAGCTAAGAAAAATCTAAAAATCCTATTGAAAGTATCATTACCTTATTAACAAAATCCTCTTTCCCTGTGAAATGGAAAGAACTTGGAAAAAGAGAAAAGAGGAAATGGTGTTTCCTCTGTGAATCTTTGCCAAGAGTTAATGTCGCTCTAAAATCTGGATAAAAATTCTTACCTTGCACGTGTACTATAAAACTTACATGAAGCAAATGTAAAAATGAAAGTTGTGAACTTAAAGTTTCTGTAGAAATAAAATATTTATTAGTGTATGTATATATCACACCTATCTCTCTGCCCATTGATTTATTTCTCTCTCCGACATGTTCAGTGAATATTAAAGGCTGCCACACCCATCTTTACAGTATCTTCTTGTTAACTAATGAGACTTGATAAATTCACACCACCACCTATAGTCTTCCATCATAATTTTCAAAAAATCAAACCTATTAAGAAAGAACAAAATCAAAGTGACTTTTCAGCCAGAAAGAACTACTGCATTTAAATTATATATTAACAGCTTCATGTTTTACAGGCAGGAATGTGAATCTCTGCAGCATTCAATGTTTTAAGAAGAAAATAAGAAGGCAGTTATGTATTTCTTACCTTGTGAAATCTTGACGTTTGGGAATTTGGGGGCTTTGTTTTTTTTCTTTTCTTTCTTCTTCTTCTTTATTTTTTATTTTTTTTGTAGGCACTAACTTTTATGTTTAGACAATAAACACTGGTCAAGGAAATTCTTATGGAGAGACCTCAGGCCATATGTTATGCTTCCAATGATCCAAGTCCTCAAATACCTTTTATTTACCTTTGTCCTTTCCCTAAGGAGAGAAAGTTGGCTATTGAAGTGGGCTCTTTTCTCCAATGTATCTGCTAGGCATTGTTAAAGAGACCAGAAATTTACACATGTGAGCTGGCTGCCTACAAAAACTGCAGAAATATCACAAAGTCATCTGAACATCTGCAACCTGTTAAGTTTCAAGCCTCATTCTTATTTGAAAACAATTTTTAAAAAATCTTAGACCCAGCAGCTTTTCTTAGGGTGCCCAAAGAAAAAAGGAGAAACCCAAAATTGAAGGATACCATGTCTAGGCTCATGTATTATCCTAGAAGGTAGATTAATCTTTCAAAAGGTCTCCTATCTTACAGTATAAAATCCAAGTATTTTCAGTTGTGTTGTGGTCCTCGAGGATTACGGGGAAATGAGTCTTGCTTCTTAGTTACCCCTGTCACCTAGGAACTTAGAAGTGAAAAGTAATTTTTCCTTCAAGAAAAGAAAGTAATCTGATCTCATGTAACAGAGAATAGATTTACAAATCTCCTTTAAAGCCATAGGATGGGATGCATTAACAAATCCAAAGACTGTATGAATTAAAAGATTTTTGTGGCAATTGGGTGTTCACTCTTAGAAGCTCATTAAAATGAGAGCTCAGAGACAAACAGCTATGATTCTCTGCCAAAAAATTGGACTAGTAGATTCCTGGCAGGCTAATTAACCATCAGAAGGATGAAGTAGGTTGTATGATTTTGTTGCTATCGTACATTTGAATCATTCAATTACATCTGTGTGATATTTCTTATATATCCATTATTGGGCATTCTGGTTTTATCAATTAAGCCTTTTTGTTAGTTTGGACCAGCAACTGAAATCTAGGGCTGTGACACAAGACACAATCTTACTTTGAAAGTGGTAGATATACCAAGACAGCACACTAACTTGGGAGCATTTCTCTGTGTGGTCATCTTTCTTTTCTAGGAGTCACCATGTAGGCATGTCCGTTCATGTTGTCTTTGCCTTTAATTCGGATATAACGCTTCGTTTTCTAAAATCAAAACCCTATTTCATTCCTCTTTTAGTTTACATACTTGCTGATCTGCTCTATAATTTTATTATTTTTTTTAAAACCTAGAATATTTACCTTTCCACCTCTGACTTCCCCCCTACCAAAATCTCACCCTCTGTTGCACACCAGAATGGCATCTGAAAAATAACAATTATCAACTGAGTTCTAGGCAATTCCAATTTCTTTATCCACTTTGGACCTAATAATGTATCATATTGTAGCCATAATATGCCATGTGTTTCTAGGTGATCTTTTATTCCTATTTGCTTCCATGCCCCTCAAGGAGCACCACTTTGGACTCAAGTGATCAGGGGACATGTCTTATTACACTTTGGTCTACTGACAGTCCTCACATGACACTGTATGAACAGAGATGGAGGTATTATCAGTGTCCTTCACCAAGTGTTTAAAAAGTTAGGCATCTTTCAGTGTCTAGGGACATACTCAAACAGGCGTAAGGCAAGAAAGAATTTAATGGCAAGAATTTAATTTATAAACCAATTTATATTGGTTTCAGGCACAGTTGAATGCAGGTATCATGAATAATGCTTGAGTTGCGGCTTTTGGTATGCCTGTCACCAGAATAGTATTCATTGTATCCAATAGCAAGTTTTTAATCCCACACCCCTCCTCCCACCGTCTCCCTTTCTTGGTCTCCAGTATTGTTTATATTTCCATCTGTACAAATTGTTTAGTTTCCACTTATTAGTGAGAATATATGGTGTTTGATTTTTCCATTTCTAAAATACTTCACTTAGGAAAATAGTTTCCAGTTCTGTCCACGTTGTTGTAGATCACATTATTTCATTTCCTTTTATGGCTGAGGAGTACTCCATAATGTATGTGTGTGTATGTCTATGTACACACATGCTGTGTATAAATATATATCCACATACACACCATATTTCTTTATCCACTCATGAACTGATGGACAGTTAGGTTGATTCTACGTCTTCGCAATTGTGAATTGTGCTGTAGTAAACATTTGAGTGAAGATGTCTTTTTAATAAAATGATTTCTTTTTCTTTGGGTAGATCTCTAACAGTGGGATTGCTGGGTCAAATGGTAGGTCTGCATTTATTTCTTTGAGGAATAGCCATCCATACTTTTTCCCATAGAAAAATATCCCATAGAGGTTGTGATAATTTGCAGTCCCACCAACAAGGGGTAAATGTTTCTTTCTTTCTGTATCCATGCCAGCATCTGTTGCTTTCTGATATTTTAATAATGGCAATTATGACAGGGGTAAGGTGATTTGTAGTTTTAGCTTTCATTTCCCTGATGATTAGTGATGTTGAGCATTGTTTTCATATATTTGATGGCCATTTGGCTATCTTCTTTTGGAATACTTCTGCTCATATCTTTTGCCCACTTTTTAATAAGATGGTTGGTTTTTTCTGATTTGCTTGATTTCTTTGTATATTCTAGATATTAGACATTTCTTGGATATATAATTTACAAATATTTTCTCCCTTTCTGTACATTGTTCCTTAACTCAGTTGATTATTTCCTTTGCTGTGCAGAAGCTTTTTATGTTAGTCAAATACCATTTATTTCTGTTGTTGCTGCATTTGCCTTTGGGATCTTAGTCACAAATTTTTTGCCCAGGCCAAGATCTAGAAGAATTTTTCTCATATTTTCTTCTAGATTTGTCTATTTCATGTCTTACATTACGATCTTTTATTCATTCTGAATTAATTTTAGTAAGTTTTGAGAGATAGGAATCTTGTTTCATTCTTCTGCATGTAGCTGTTCAATTTTCCAGCACCATTTATTGAGCAGAGTTTCCTTTTCCTAGTGTATATTGTTGTCTGCTTTGTCAAAGGTTTATCAGTTGCAGGTAGATGGTTTTATCTTGGGCTTCTCTATTCTGTTCCTTTGATCTCTGTCTCTACTTTAATACCCACACTGTACTGTTTTTGTTTTTAGTGCCTTGTAGTATAATTTTAAGTCAGATATTATGGTGCCTACAGATATATTCTTTTTGCTGAGGATTGCTTTGATTATTTGAGTTCTATTTTTTGTTTCCACATGAAGCTTAGCATTTTTTTTCTGGATCTATTAAGTATAATATTGGTACTTGGATGGACATTGTATGAAATCTGTAAATCACTGTGGGAGGTACAAACATTTTATTAATATTGACTATACCAACCCATGAACATGGGATTTTTTTTGCATTTGACTGAGTCACTACGTTTCTTTCATTAGTGTTTCATAGTTGTAGAAAGATCTTTCACTTCATTACTTTATTTTTTTATAGCTATTGTAAATGGTATTGGGTCCCTGATTTGACTCTCAGCTAGATTGTTAGAATATAGAATTGCTAATGATTTGTATACATTGATTTTGTAGCTTGAGACTTTGCTGAACTTATTTATCATTTCTAGGAGTCTTTTGGTATAATCTTTAAGGTTTTCTAAATACAAAATCATACTTTAACAGGAATAGTTTAATCTTCTCTTTCCTGATTTGGATACCGTTTATTTCTTTCTTATATGATTGCTACAGCTAGGAGTTACAATAGTAGAGGTAACAGCAGGCACCCTTGTCTTATTCCAGTTCTTAGAAGGAATACTTTCAATGTTTCTTCATTCAGTATGATGTTGCTTGAGGGTTTGTCAGATGTGGCTTTTATAATTTTGAGCTTTGCTCTTTTTATGCCTAATTTGTTGAGGATTTTAAACATGGAAGAGTGTTGGATTTTGTCAAATGCTTTTTCTGCATCTATTGAGAAGGTCATAGGGTCCTTGTTATGTTTCTATACAGATGGTGAATTACATTTAGTTATTTTCATATTTTAAGCCATCCTTGAACCCCTTGTTTGCAACCACTTGATCATGGTGAATTAGCTTTCAGACATGCTGTTGAAATCAATTTACTAGTATATTGCTGAAGCTGTTTACATCTATGTGCATTAGGCATATTGGTCTACAGTTTTCGTTCTTTGAAGTGTCTTTTCCTAACTTTGGTATAAGAGCGATATTGGCCTTGTATAATGAGTTAGGGAGGATTCATCTCTTCTCAATGTTGTAGAATAATTGCTGTCGAATAGGTATTATTTCTTATTTATAGGTGTCATAAAGAGAATTCAACTGTGGCTTGATGCCTGTGGCTCAGCGGGCTAAGGCGCCAACCAGGTATTCCTGAGCTGGTGGGTTCAAATCCAGCCCGGGCCCCGCCACCAAACAACAATGACGGACGCAACCAAAAAATGGCTGGGAGTTGTGGCAGGCACCTGTGGTCCCAGCTACTTGGGAGGCAGAGGCAAGAGACTTGCTTGAGCCCAGGAATTGGAGGTTGCTGTGAGCTGTGA
>CAUYON010186081.1:0-48905 GCA_963573935.1 Arctocebus calabarensis
ATTGACCTGCCATTTGATCCTTTAATTCCTTTACTAGGTATATACCCAGAAGACCAAGAATCACATTATAACAAAGACTTCTATACCAGAATGTTCATTGTGACCCACTTCATAATTGCTAATTTATGGAAGAAACCCAAGTGCCCATCGATCCACAAATGGATTAATAAATTGTGGTACATGTATACCATGGACTATTATGCAGTCTTAAAGAAAGATGGAGACTTTACCTCTTTCGTGTTTACATGGATAGAACTGGAACATATTCTTCTTAGCAAAGTATCTCAAGAATGGAAGAAAAAGTATCCAATGTACTCAGTCCTACTATGAAGCTAATTTATAGCTTTTATATGAAGGGTATAACCCAACTATATCACAAGAATATGGGGAAAGGGGCAAGGGTAGGGACAAGATGGGAGTGGAGGGAGGGTAATTGGTGGGGCCACACCTACGGTGCATCTTAGATGGGTACAGGCGAACCTTACTAAAGGCAAAATACAAATGTCTTCATATAATAACTGAGAAAATGCCAGGAAGGCTATGTTAATCAGTTTGATGAAAATAGTTCAGATTGTATATGAAACCAGCACATTGTACCTCTTGACTACACTATTATACACAGCTATGATTTAATAATAAAGACAATTAAAAAAATAAAAATAAAGTATGACATTGGTGATTTGATGGAGATTGCTTTAAATTTATAGATTGCTTTGGGTAGTTCAGACATTTTAATAATGTTGATTCTTCTCAACCATGACCACAGTATGTTCTTCCATTTGTTGATATCGTCTGGTATTTTTTTCTCAAAGTTTCATAGTTCTTTTTATAGAGATCTTTCATGTCTTTTGTTAGATATATTCCCAGGTATTTCATCCTCTTTGGCACTACTGTAAAAGGAATAGAGACTTTGATTTTATTCTGGGCTTGACTATTGTGGGCATATGTGAAGTCTACTGATATGTGGGTATTGATTTTGTATCCTGAGAAACTACTATATTCCCTGATCACTTCTAAGAGCTTTGTAGTCAAGTCCTTGGGATTTTCCACGTATGAGATCATGTTATCTGCAAAGAAAGAGAGTTTGATCTCCTCTTTCCCCATTCAAATTCCTTTGATCTCCTTCTCTCACCTGATTGTGATGGCTAGGACTTCCCTGCACTATGTTGAATAACAGTGGAGACAGCAGGCTTTGCTGAGGACTTTTGTGTCTATGTTCACTAGAAACATGTTCACTAGAAAACACGTTTTCTTTTCTGTAGTTTTCTTTTATTTTGTTCTTGCCTGGTTTGGGTATCAGGTAATGCTGTCTCATAGAATGAATGAGGAAAATTTACCTTCTCTTCCTCCCCTCTCCTATTTTGGGGAGAATAATTTGAGCAGAATTTGTGTTAGTTCTCCTTTATATGTTTTATAGAATTTGTAAGAAAAGCTACTTGGTCCTGGGCTTTTCTTTGGTGACAGATTTTCTATTATAGATTCAATCTCACTACTCCTTAATGATCTGTTCTGGTATTGTATTTTTCCAGAGTCAATCTTGGTGAGTTGTTTGTTTTCAGGGATTTATCTGTTTCATTGAGGTTTTGCAGTTTGTAATGTGCAGTTGTTCATAATAATCTCTGATGATCTTTCTTATTTCTGTGATATCCTTTGCACTGTCCCCTTTTACATTTCTGTTTTGATTATTTGTGTGTTTTCTTTTTTTCTTGATTAGTCTAAATAGTGGATTATTGATTTTGTTTATCCTTTCGAAAAACCAACTTTTGTTTTGTTGATCCTTTGCATTATTTTTCCAGACTCTATTTCTTTTAGTACTATTTTAATCTTTATTATTTCTTTCTCTTTCTCTTTCGAATTTTGGGTTTAGTTTATTTTTGTTTTTCTAGTTTTTTGAGCTGCATTGTTTATGTGAAATCTTTCTACTTTTTGATGTAGGCACTGCTTTTACTGCATCCTACATTGTGGTATGCTGTATCTTGATTTGTACTACTTTTAAGACATTTTTTTAAATTTCCTTTTTAATTTCTTCCTTGACCTAATGATAATTTAGGAGCATGTTATTTATTTTACATATATTTGTATAGTTTCCAAAGTTCTTTTTCTTATTAATGTCTAGTTTTAGTCCATTCTGATCTGAGAAGATACTTGATATGACTTCCAATTTTAAAAAATTTCTTAAGGCCTTTTCTTAAGGTCTATTTAACATGTGTGTATTCTGAAAGATTTTCCATGTGCTGATGAGAAGAATGCGCATTCTCTAGCTGTTAGATGAAATAGTCTATAAATGTCTGTTAGGTCCATTTGTTATAAAGTCCAGTTTAAATCCAATGTTTCTTTAATTTTCTGTCTAGAGGATCTGTCTAATACTGAGTGTGAGGCATGCAATTTTCCCACTATTATTGTATTTGAATCTCTCTCTCTCTCTGTAGATCTAATAATATTTGCTTTACATATGTGGGTGCAGTGGTGTTAGGTATATATATGTTTATAATTGTTTGGCTGCAGTTACCAGGGCCAAAGCACAAGCCACCAGCAATTATCCTGTGACTGCCGACAGTGGGGCTTCCATACGTTTACAAGTGGTGGGGCATTTCTTTCCTCAGAGCACATGAACATGCATTGTGGCTCTGCTGTTGAAGGGGCCAGCACCATTGCCAGTGGCTTACACTTTGGCACCGGTGGCACCAGCCACTAGCGGTAGCAATGGCCAGCAAGGGATCACAATGGGCCCTTCCAAGGCTAGGACTGTAGGAATCTGTAGTGGAAATGTGGGCCTTTGCCCCCATGCCCATTTGAGATAGCCCCCCCACACACTCCTGGCTGAGCAGAATGCCTTGCTTCCCTCTCCTTCCTCATGGGTCCCTTCGGTGTTGAATTCCAGTGTTCTCTCTTTGATGATTCAAAGTGGTTATCTACTCACTGTTTTGGTTCTACTCTGTGGCGCAGGCAAGTACCCAATGTCTCGAGTTAGCCATCTCACCACCCCTGATACAGTTTTCTTAATTGCAGTGTTTTAAGGTGAGTGGTGCACAGCAACCAGATGCTCTTGATGTTTTGTATGCTGGCCAAGAGTTCATGCTGTTCAAGGAAATACAGCTGCCCACATCCACACATTAGTGCAACTGATTACACATCCTAGCCAATTTGACCCAATCAGGGTTCTTCTCCTGGAATTTTGACAGTTGCACCAAGAAAAATAGGTCAGTCTCTTGCTGAACGGCTGCACTTGAAGGCACATAAACTTGGAAGCCTTTGACAGAAATACTTTGCCATGTCATCTTGGACACACAGCTGCTCGCACAGATCTGTGAAGATGCAAATACCTTGGACAATTTTAATATTGCAATAAACACTACTGTAAAAAATTATTAGTACAATTCATTAAATAAAATAAGATTCCATCAATCTATTGCTATAAATTACTATAAGAATAAACAGACAAAGAAGGGAAAGCCAACTTAGTGTAAGTAATGATCTAGGCAAGATTCTCCAATGCTTGCTAAAAGTACTGGGTATGAGTTAGAGGAAGCATGGGGTATTTGCACAGGCTAAAATTATATGCTCACAAACTATTTATTAAATAAAGAGGTAAACCTATTGTAATCCTCCTAGATACCACCTTAATATAAGTGAACAATAATGGGATGAAAATGTCATGTGACTCTTGATATATTTTATTATACTTAAATGTAAATTTATATCACCTATATAAATGTACAACTACATATTTTTTTAATGAAGCAAAAAGAGAGAATGATAAGGCAAGTGGGGGCAAATATAAAAAAATTGGTTAATCTTGATAAATACTATACATAAATTCTTTGCATTATTCTTGCAACTTGTCTTTAAGCTTAAATTATATCACAATTAAAATATTACAAAAATAAACTGAGAATATTGATACATATTTTCTATCACTGCCTTTGGGAAATTCAGAAATGTCTAATTTATATTCTTCTATCACCTCTGTAGTTTTCTAGTACAATGTGCGTTATCTTATGTAATGTTACCTTGTAGCTCACAGCTATTACACTCTGCTATTTGCACATAATGACTGACAAACAGATTTTTTCATATCTTAGTTTATTTAAATAGGTTGCACATGAGGTTTAGGTTTATAGAATGAATTTGACATTAGGCTATAAAGTAAACATAACTTTATTGCAATAGGTTTTACACAAGAAGGTTGAAAATTCAGAAAAGTCAAACGTAATATGTATATATTTACAAAACAAAAAGCTTTTATTTACATAATTAGCTCCGAGGATTATACATTTTAATAGGTGTGTAAGGTAATATAAAATTACATGTGAATTTTTGAAGAAATGTTTGGGAAACAAGTGATTGTTGAAAAATTCCATGTTATCTTACTCGCTACTACTAATTTGGGGTTATAAAAAGGAGATTGCTATTTTTATCTTTATGTGGTCTTCATCATTTGATAGTGAATATAAAAATAATTTATGGGTATTTTCATAAGTTCATATCTGACATTAGTCAGACTAATGATATTTCTCTAAAAGAACTTTAGTTGGTCAACAAAATAAAAAACTCTTGCTATTATAGAGTATCGGTCCAGAAGTGACAGATAAAAGTGCAAACAAACTGGCTGTGAAAAGTGAAATTGAGTATTTTGATCAGCACACTTTATGATTTTTCAGGCTCATTCCTGTTCTTCTGTTATTTTAGCTGATATTTTTTGTCAGCTATTGGCCAGTTCCTTAAAACAGTGGACTGTGCTCATGATCATAACAATATTTTGAATTTTTGAGACAGAGAATGTGATTACATTTTACACATAGTTCACAGGTATTGAATGAAATGTTTAATAACTTTGAAGTAACAATAGACTTTGAATATATTCTACCAAAATAATTCACAAAACTATATGGTTAAAAAAAGCTCAAGCTGTTTTGTTGGTTATCCGTTCCATTTTTTGGTTAGTTGTTTAATTAGTTGATTGATTATTTAATTTATTCATTTTATAATATCCAGCTATTATTTTTGCGTGCCTCTGTGTGTTTGAAACCACCCTCAAACTGTGTTGAATAGAAAACGAAATTGCAACTTTGTTTGAACCTAAATCTGAATCATCTTTCTGGTATCACACCACACTATAACTCTTACTTTCATAAATCCCATGTTCCTAAATTATATGGTGGATTCAAAAGAGCAATTGTGGAATCACTGCTTGGTTAGATGGTAGACAAACTGAGATTTCAGTGCTGGTTACTGAAGTCTCTTCAATGTTGACCAGTGTTAGTTCTTTATACAGTGGGACCAATTGAAACTATCCTGTTGAAGGGACCAAAGAAGTGCTATAAAAACATCAAACTAATTCTTGTTTTGTTTCAATAATTTCTCATATTCATCAAGAAAATTATTGGTATATCTTTTTTTAAAAAAAAAACAGTGAATTTTTTCATCCTCTTGGAGTTCAGCATAGAGTTTTGTGAAAACTTTAGTTTAGTTTTCTTTTTTAATTTTTCTACTTATTTATTTATTTATTTATTTATTCTTTTTATTAAATCATAGCTGTGTACATTAGTGCAACCATGGGGTACAATGTGTTGGTTTTATATACAATTTGAAATGTTTTCGTCAAACTGGTTAAATAGCTTTCACAGCATTTTATTAGTTATTGTGTTAAGACATTTATATTCTACACCTAGTAAATCTCACAGGTACTCTTGTAATACCCCGTGGGGAGGACAGGGAGAGGAAGAGTAATTGGTGGGACCACACCTATGTAAACATTAGTTTTTAATCAAACAGACTATATCTATTGATCAAGTACTTGTTTAATTTAAAGAGCTCCTAGTACAATAATAAGTAAAAAAACATTCTAAATGATGAATGTACTATGATATCTTGCTGTATATAATGAAACACATATTTTTGCCCAAACTATTTACTGCTTCATGCCTCTGGCAGGAGAAGGAGACGCCCTCATACTATCACCTTCACCCCCCTTTAAAAAATTAAAATGAAAGATATTTTTCCTGAAAGTTTGGGTCAAAAACATGGATTTGTGTTATACTCCGGATCATATTTTACGCAACAAAATATGGTACATCACATACTGATTTCTTATGAACTACAATCACTTAGAAAAGTTCTCTGTGGCTGTCATCCTAGACGTTTCACCAATCAGATGGAAATGTCTCTGTGTGAGGGCCAAGAAAACTCATATTATACATACAAATAAATACAAAATTATTTTTCTAAACAAAAATTATATTTTTTTATAGGAGCAAAAGAATTTAAACAATCTGTCTTTTTAATATGTGGTGAATAAAACTTTCTGAAAAAGTTTAGTCCGCTTAACAATGAATCACTCTTTAAATGTTTTTAAGAATTAAAACATTAAGCATTTAAGTATTTCATGTAGATCTGAAACCTTCAGAACACAGAAAAGAGCCCACCAGTCAGCTACAGTGAAATAGTGAGAATTCAACCATTTTTTCTTTTTCCCTAAGCAAGAGACGAGCCACTTCACGTGTGGATGTTTAACATTTTGCTTTGACAAGTAGGCACATGTTTATATTTTCTGCTGTTCTGTGCAGGGAAGAGCCCAACATTGTCTCAGCTGATTTAGTGCCAACTCAAGTCAGTCTTTTGACATTTGTCCGGTAACTGGACCAAGAACACCCGGTGAAGACTTGTCACAAATTACAGTGATGTACTTTCCTCTTTGAATGGTTTTGGTTGACAGGGGTGATGTGGAACAGACAGTAGATAAACAACACAGATCCATTGAATTGTAACACAGGGAATATTCAATAAAGTGTGCCATTTGATATATTTCACTAGAGTAAAACGACTGGAAAGACTTTTCCACTTCAAAATTTAAAACAAAACGATAAAAAGGATTACAGCAAATAGAGACAGCGAGCCAGCTAGACAGACAGACATAGATATAAAAATTTTAAATCAGTATGGATTTCAGGAAGTAAGGCATAAGGAAATTCAACTCTTAACTCAGAATGAAATAAATAGCTTGAATTTCAATGAAGTAGAATTTCAATTAAGTTCATTAGGCAGTTATCTGGGAGTAAGACTAAGATTAAAATCAACACTATAGCCAATAGAGAGTCCAAAAGTAAATTATTACAGGAAATATAGAGATGGGAAGGATTTATGACTACTATTTATAAATACTATTTATAGTTCTTCAGATTTCAGATAATCCTAATGCTCAGAAATTGGGAAATAATTTTCTCTTCCATATTTCCATGTAGACGAAATACTCTTTAAAGATATCCATTTCCCAATTTCCTTTTTTTATGCTCACTCCATATCTTTCCTTCTTTCTGTTTGTGTTAGGCCTCACCCAACATAGCTGACCAAGGATTTTATGCTGAGCACACCTCCAGTGATAACTGATCACTGATCCTACAATTTTGACTAACTCTTATCAACATCAATTCCTATGTCCCATTGAACCTCGAAGCACATCCAATATTCACGTGCTTCAAGGTTGACGATAGAATTTTGCTACATAAACACTAAAGTCTCTCAGAATTCTAAAATTACATGTCCTAGGAAATAAGAAGACCATGGACCATAGCTTAGTGCTATTGAAACACTTGCAGTGAGTTGATGAAAGCAGTCGTAGAGAACCAAAATATGCTTCCCCAAAATATGTCACTTTGACAGAAAGACTATTTTGAACTGAAGATAATCGCAAGACAAAAGATGTCCTGCTGCCCCCCAAACACTCTGCCCTCTCTGCTACTCCTGATTGATCATTTACCTAAAATCAAGGTTAGATCCTTAATCTCAAGAGACACTTATCAACACAGAGGAGAAGAATCTACATAACAAACTTGACTAAAGTAAAATTTATCATCCATTAATTTTTCTCAATAAATTTATCTTCCCACAATTTGCCACCCTTGAAAAACTAAATTCCCTTTCCTTTACACATTTTTTTATTCCTTCTAAGATGCTCCATAAGCCTGAAGAACCAAGGAGCCCAAGCTGCTCATCACCGAACCCTTCTTGTTTATGCTGTGTGTGAATTTGTTTTGACTTTGCAGGGCTGTAGCAGAGAAAAGGTTGTTTTCTTTTTTTCTCCCATCTCTACCTACTCAGTTATGATGATGTCTTCCATACATTGGTTTAATTTTGCAACTTTTGACAAATTAGCAAGAAAGCTAAGAAAATAGATTTGATCTATGATTCCTTAATACATTAAATGGAATTTCAAAACCTTGAATCATGGAATTTGTTATTTTGAGTGGCAGAAGATATGTAAGAGGTGAAAAAAAAGTTTTTAAAGAAAAAACAAACAAATTAACGTGTGTTTTGAAAACTAAACTTCCAGGGAGATGCAGTTAACAGTTGTCAGGGTGTAGCCCAAAGTCAAACTTATTCAAGGCAGGCAGTCATGTTAAGGAAACAAGGTCTTCCTTCCACAAATGTTTATGAATAGCCTGTTGAGAGAAGGAACCAGGCTGAAAATCCAGATCCTGTAATTCAGGATCCGGTTTGGCACGGAAGCCTCAGTGTGAAGGTCAGTCGAGCCAGTAGTCAAATGTCGACAGAAGAGCAATGAAGTTCCTGAAGCTCGGTGCCATCGGGATCACCTGAAAAAATTGTTGGACCACTGGAGTTGGGCCCCTCAAAGTTCCTTTTTAAGCCTGGGGTAGAGCTCAAGATTTTTCATTTCCTTAAAAGCAGTCCTGTTCTCAAGATATGTAAGTATTATCCTCATTTTTATTGTGCATAAGGCTCAGAGTAGTTAACACATCCAAAGAATCCAAATGCTTGTTTTTGTGAAAAAAGATCATTCTGTTCTGAGTTGTTATAAGAGCTAATGTTATTTTGCAAGTTTTTACTCTTTGAGTCTATAATAGTCAGGAACTGTTTGGATATGATTGAGACTAACTGAGCAGAACCCCCTTCTCTGGCGTTCCTACGTATTGTTTAGACAATCGCTGGATTATATATTACACAAGACTATTTTGGCATTCTTGTTTACAAAACATCTACTTGAATTAATACAAATATTGTACTATGCTCCCAGCAATAACAGAGAACTGGAGATATGTGCAACCAGGAATAGATATCATAGATGTTATTCTCAGCAAAAGAACCTGCACACGTATATTTTCATTTTTATAAAGTTCTAAGATATCTGGTGAAAGACATGAGACCAGTGGTTAGCTAGGTCTGGTTCCACCTGAACTTCCCAGCCTCCAGTACTATAACAAACAAATTTCTCTTCTTTGAAAATTACCCAGTCTTAGGTGCTCTGTTACAGCAACAGAAAAAGGACTAAGACAGAAAATTGATAACAGAAATGGGTTTTTGCTGTAACAAATGCTTGGAAATGTAGAAGCAGATCTGAAAGTGGGTAACAGGTGGAGACTAGAAGGAACTAGAGAGAGAGGCTAAGAGAAGCCTGGATTGCTGGGAGACATCTAGGAGCAATATGGAAATTCTGATGAGGGCACAGAGGGTGAGAACAGCAGGGAAAAGGATTGCATCTTTTCCTTTCTCTGTGTACTGCATAGACGTTCATATGTAAAAAAAAGACAGCCATTCCTGCTGCAGTTACCTACACCATCAGGGCCAGAATATTGGTAGAAATCTGGATGTAAAGGCCATTCTGATGAGGTCTCAGATGGTAATGGGAACGGTGCTGGAAACCTAACTAAAGGTCAGCTTTGTTATAAAGTGGCAAAGAAAGTATAGCTGATTTATGTCCAGGCCTTGGGGCTCTATAGAAGGTGAAATTTAAAAACAATAAACTAAATTATATGCAGAAGAAATATCGAGGCAGCAGAGCATTAATTGTGCTACATGCTCCTTGTGGCTATTTACAGCAAAATTAAAGAAGAAGAAAATGTTTTAAAGATGGGATTTTTAATTAAAAGAGAAGTAGAACAGAAAGATTTAAATGATTAAGAGACTGGCCACGTAAAAAAAAATTTTCAAAGATGTGTGTGTAGGAGGGGACAGAGCTGCCTGTTGGTCAGGAGATCAGCGTGGCTGGAAGCAGGAGCTGCAGGTCATCATCTCATTCATAGGGGACAATGACCCTGAGGCACTTCAGAGGTCTTCTGGGCTGCCCCCTCCATCGCAAGGCCAGAGTGTTAGGTAGGGCCTGTGGGTGCCCTGCACAGCCAGCTGTCCTGCACTGCCTTGGGATTCTGCTTCTGGAATCCCAGCACTGTGCCCCTCAGCCACTCCACACGTGGCTCAGCAGCCTGGGTGTAGCTCGGGCTGCTGTTCTGGCAGATCTCAGCTGTGGCCTTGGTGGTGTCCACATGGGCAGACTTGCAGACACGTATAGGATAAAAGTGGTGGAGTAGTGACTGCCTCTACCCAGATTTCAAAGGATGTCTCATGTAGGCAGCCTGGAAGCCCAGGCAGAAAATCGTCCTGTGAGGCACAACAGAAGCTGTCACTGTGACAGTGCCTGGGGCACCTGGGAAAGCGAGGGCTCCGCAGAGGGCTCATGAGCACAGTGCCTGGTGCAGCCGTGGAGGTGAGAGCACCCCGAGGTGCCAGGACTGCCGAAACCTGGGGCTCCAGACTGCAGCTCGGCTTGAGAAATGTGCAGGCACTAGACTCAAACCATGACAGCTGCAGGGCAACCTCAGTCAGTCCTGAGGCCCTGGGGGCCCAACCCCAAAGCCGGTGTGCCCCAGATGCAGAACATCAAGTCCAAGGAGGGTTTCTAGCTTTGAGACGTGATGTTGTCTCCCGACTGAGCTTTGGACTTTCTGGGGGCTAGTTGCTCCTTTCTTGTCTATTTCCCCTTTTTCAATCAGGGCTGTTCATTTCATGTCTGTCCTAGACGTGTTTTGAAAGTAGATGGGTTGTTTTGATTTCACTGGCTCACAGCTAGACGGAAATGTGCCCCAGGATAAATCCTGCCTTGCATCTTACTCATACAGGAATTAGACCCTGGACTTTGGAGTCTGGAGTCGATGATGGAAAGAATTAAGACTTGTGGGTTATAGAGACGGAATGAAAGTGAGAGGAAATTTTTGCAATTATTGCAAGTGAGAGGAAAGAGGAAATTAATTTGGGGGGCAGGCGTGGAATGGTGTGGCTTGAATATGTCGTCCAAAGTTCATGTGTTGGAAACTTACTCCTTAATGCAAAAATGCTGAAAGGTAGAACACCGGAGTAGTGGCTGGGTCAGAAAGGGTCTGCCCTTGTGAATGGATTCGTGTCAAAAATAACAATGTAGAAAAGTCAAAAATATAAGTGAAACCATCAGACAAAGAATATTGAGAAAATTTCAGGAGAGAGAGAGAGATATGAATCAGGAGCCAAAAGTATAAATCGCTGCAGGTAAGCAGACCTTCTCAGCAGCCAGGATTGTAGCTTTTCCTTTTTCTGTGTACTGTATAGAGGTTCAAACGTAAAAAAGAGACACCCATTCCTGCCAGCTTCGTATAAATGTCACTGGGTAACCCAGAAGGCAGTGTAACGCATTGCACTAATATTTTGTCACGGTGTTAGGTAGCTAAAGTAGGATTCCAGCTCTTATTGGGACAAAGGTGGGTGCCCCATCTGTGCTCCCTTGAGCAATTGCCCCACCTGGGAAGAAGGACAAAGGTTGGCACCCCATCTTGGTGCTGTCCCACACGTGATTCTACACTGAACAACTGTCACAACTGGGGGAAAGCGGAACGCCCCCACGGACCAGGCAGCCCAGGCACATTAAGATCTGAAAAGTGACCTACAGTAACCTAACCGTGTCAAAAGTTGTCCCTCAGAGTGGTTGCATGGTGATGTCTGAACCACGAGGAGGACGCAATCCAGACTCCACAACAGGACACCCCACACTATACCCAGGCCATCTGTCATCAGCTAGAACTGTGGTGAAAGTACTTTACTCTATAAACCTATGTTTCTCTCCCTTGGTAAATGTCATCTCATGCTGACCTCGTGTTTGTTACCTGGTCATTCTTCAGTCAAGCGCACCCTGAGAACAGAGAAGCTGACCCCTGCTGACCCGGCAGCTGGAGCTAAGGTCTGACGTACAGTGTGCTTATGCAGCCCTTTTGCCTTTGCTTGAGGCTGTGGGCAGCGAGTGTAATTATTCACATCATGAAAATGTTTCTTTAAATAGTATTCTAAGGCAATGATGGAAATAAAATGTCATCACTCAATAAACCACAGTAATAATTATTACTGATAGGAACCTCGACAATTGCTAAAATTCGTTAGAGAAAAATATAACGAGAAATAGAATGGTTACCATCTCATAGTATCTCCCCACATGATATTCATTAATTACAAGGAAAAAATAATAATTTTACAATGGAGAAAACTGGCAAACACTTCAATAACGTAGAGATCAAGGTTAATATCATGAGCAATGACTCACATCAACTGGTATGCAAGGAGAAGAACACAGCCCCTCTGCAACATTCTTTCAAGAATGTATGACCATAATCTAATAATTAGAAAGCTATGGATAAGCTCAATTAAGGGTCAAGTCTGTGAAATAACAGACTAAGAAACTGTTTCTGATTTGAGCAGATTAAGGAAATAAGCCAACTAAATCCAGTGTGGAATTCTGGATTAAACGCTGGACCAGGAAAAAAAAACTGTGTGAGTTACTAAACAAATATGAATAATCTGTATAACTAGCTAATAGCATTTTATCACTGTTAATTTTATGGCTTTGATAACTGCACTATGGTTATATAAGAAGTTAACATTAGAAGTTAGCCTCTTCTAATATTAATAAAAGTACACAGATTCCATATAGACTACACTTGCAACTATTTTGTAAGTTTAAATTATTTCAAAATAAAATTAATAGTAAAGAAAGTGTTTTAAGATTGCCAACATTTACTAGATATAGCCAAATTCAGCTTTTATGAAAAGACCTAGGCAGAGAAGGGACAACTTTCCAGCTTACGTGGAGTACTCATAAACTATCTGCTTTTGGCAGCATTGAAGCTTATTGACTTAACACAAAGAGTTACCGGCCAAATGTAGCCTATTAAATATGGGGAATTACGACCCAAGACAGTGACAGCATTTGAAAATGAGAGAGGTAGAATGGGGTTTTTGTTGATGTCTAGAAATTGTAGACAGATACCTATGAATTCTAATGTCTAGAAATTATAGACAGATACCTATGAATTCTAATTTCAAAATTGGAATGACAAGACAAAGGACTGTACACACCAGAGATCAGTGAAGTACCAGGGAAAATTCTTATATACATTATTAAAAGACTACTTTTGTAGTGTAGAGAAGTATCAGTAGACTCTATAAACTTCGTACATTATAAAACATATTTGATTCAATTTTCTTCCTTCTTCGTGAAAGTTATTAACTGTAAAGTTAATACAGAGATAATGGACAGCTGGGGACCTGAGTAACATAACTAGGAATTTCTATTGTGATATTTTGGAGGAATAAAGAGAAAATATTGGCAGAACACCTGAAAAATCACATTTTTTGGTTAGTTTAATTACCAATCGCAGTAACATGGTAAACGGGTCAGTATCACCCTGGAAGACATTTCAAAGGCTTTATTCTCAGCCGAGTTGTATGAACAGAAAGTTCATCAATGATATGTTGGACAGAAATTCAATGATGCAGTGAGCACCTGCCAAAATCGCAAACTATCTCTGCCTCATGATCCCCAGTCTAATGAGCACAGCTTACTGAAAAGAGAAGGGTTTCTGATGCAAAGACAGCCACTTACACTACCAGGGAATGGCCAAATCAGTGAGGTTGTTTCTCCTAGCCAGAAAATTTGACAATGTTAAGTCCATTTTTCTCTGCACCTCTGCTTTGTCCTTTGCTCACCTGACCTGACCATGTATACCCCTGGACTTTGAAATTAAATTACTACAGCACCCCCAAAGCAGCAGACAGCACACGCTCGTGTGTATTTGTGCCTGTTTCATCTACCTGGAGTCCGTCCCTCACGATATGGATTCATCTTATCATCAACCAGTAAGAACACACAAAATATTTGCCATCTGTACCTGATACTGCAACTGATTGAGATAAAATAAATATAGATATTTTAAAAGTTTTATTCCAACAAGTTGGCAAGTTGGTAGTCTGTAATTATGAGAATTTAAAAAATTTACCTTTTAAACTATGGAGTGGTAAGAATTATTTGACTTTACTACCCATTGAGTAACTTAGGTAGCTTGCACTCGTAAGCGGCGACCTTTTAATGCCTACAAGAATAGTAACGATGAAAACAACTTACCAACACTTGGGTAACCAGGCGTGGAAGGGTCTCCTCCTGGATTCAGTGAAACCATGAAGGCATCGTGGCTGAGATTTACAGTCTTTGGTAAATCGCAAGGATCAATATATAGAAGTACGCCTCCAAATCCAGCCTTTTCCAATAAGGAAATCTAAAAGGGGGGGAAAGTCTATTAAAATATTATCATATTCATTAACATTCATTTCATGAAAGTGGCTATAATAGGATAGTTACCCCCTTTTCTTATAAATAGGAAGACATTTCATGCTTCCTAATTATCCAGTCCAGTCAGAGGGTTGTTCTCCCAGCCCTTCATCTCTACCATATTTGGGCAATATTCCCATCATGTTTAGGTTTGATTCCGGTTGTCTGTTTGTGGAACTTTTCACTCTGTTTTTTAATTGTTTAAATAGATTTGAACTTTCTACTTTTTGGAATTAACAGAGACTCTACCGTATACAAGGTTCTGCTTTTGAAAGGAGAGTTGTTCTGACCCCTGCTGTGTCCTTCCTTAAGGCAGAAGTCACCTGCCTTATTGTGACCTATTTCCCCCAGGGCTGAGGCTGTGAGACCCAATGTTCAAATGTTGATAGGCTTTCACACTGGGAAGTAGCCACTGTCTCCAACCTCCTGAGGGCCCTCAGTGCACCACTCATCTCCCCAGGTTGCTCCAGCCGGACCTTCCAGACACAGCACCCGAGGGGTTACGTATAACTGAGTGAGGGTCCCTTCTGACCATCAGATCAGCCCCAGCTCTGCACCTTCATTACATTTTCTGAAAATAGCCCCTGTCCGCCTCGTTTGAAACATACCTAATGTAAAGATTCCTTTCTGTTCTTTAGTAAAGACACAACTGATAACTATGATGATGCAGATGAACTTGAAACATACCATGTGTCTCTTTCACTTTTTAAACTGATATTTTTAAAGAGCTTTTCCATATTAGTTTTCTCAGTGTGAACTGACTGACCTGAGAAATAATAATCCTGATTTGTTAATTCTGTTCCCAGTGAGAGTAATAAAAGTCATAATGAATGCAGCTAGTTACTGCCCACTGGGCAGCTCTAGTTACTCCTACATTTTGCTTCCCAATTGCTTCCTATGTTGTTTATTGAGTTTTGTACACTGAGCAAGGTGGCAGCTTGCGTCTCCGGCCAGCCCTGCCCAGCCCCCTCCATGAGGGCAGGGACCATGCTTATCTTCTGCACCGTGCACTCTACCTTGCCCTTAGCAGGCACAGAGGAGGCATTCAAGAGTGTTGCTGAGTCAGATCATTAGACACAGAAATATATAAAGAAAAAAAGGTCAGTTATCCTCTCAATCAAGATGCGGTTAATGCCAACATGTTGGAGTGTCTGGACAGTTTACTAGGGCTGATGCCACACACTTACACAATAAGACCTTATCAATAGACCTTAAGTGCTATTTTGCAATTTCTTTTCATTCACTGATAAACATTTATTTGTCTGTGTTGATGCCTATAATTCTATGTTATTTTAATAGCTGAGTACTGTTACATATATAATATATACATAATACAGGTGGCCCATAAATGCTATTTAACCAATGATTGCTGGTCATAGAAATTATTTTTCATTTTCAAACTATTATATTATATTGCAATAAACTTCCTTAGCTAAATCCATCCATATATATCATGAAATATGTTTCACAGGTAAGAACTTTTGAGTCACAGTACTCCGTTTTGAATGCTTTTTGGTCTATTTTCCCTCCAGGAAGCTAATGAACAAGTTATATTATTATTATTATTATTATTATTATTTTGCATTATTGGCTGGGCTGGGCTTGAACCTGCCACCCCTGGTATATGGGGCCAGAACCCTACTCCTTGAGCCATAGGCATCGCCCAGAACAAGTTATATTCTTATCAGTTATATATGCAAATATTCATTCCCTTTCACTCTCAACAACACTGTTGTATTATTTTAAAGATGTATTTACTAATATAGCTAAAAATTTTATCAAAATAAATATTTTAATTACAAGTCAAATGATAAATATTTCTGCATGATTTTGGCCACGTTTCTTTTGAAAATGACCTGTTTGTAAAAAACTGCTTTGAAAATTCCTGGACTACTTGTCCATTTACAATTTTATATTAGGTGTCACTTTTGTGTAGGTAAAATGCAGGGATATGAAGGTAAGCATGACAAGATCCCTGCCCTCGGGAAAGACTGAAAGTTTCTGTCTTGAGTGCCAACTCTGATTACGTGGCAGAGTGGCTGCCCAGAGAAGGACAGGTTCACAGCCAGTGGTCCTGTGAGTGACGTATGTATGTCACCACCACGAGAAAAGGGAGTGGTGACCCACACTTGTTTGTTTATTTTTGCTGACACTGCGTTAGTAGGATAGTCAAAATATCCTCAAAAATCTCCTCTAAAAGGTCAGTATAGTAACCATTTGGCTGTTTAATGTTCATGAAACCTACTGTTTTAGATTTATCTTAGTCAAAACTACCATGCTGGAGACCAATCCTTCAGCACATCCCCTCTCCTGAGGACAGTTAGTGGCACATGGTGAACACTTTCGTAACAAGTTATAACATGGTATTTTCCTATAGCCAATGGGCTATAAAGAAGCACTGGGGTTTGGTCGTGTACTACTTGGGAGGGGGTTGAAAACGCCCCCGCCATCCCCCCGAAGGGAGACCCAGCATGCAGCTTGGCTCCCACCACCACCCTCCACTTACGACGGGTGGACCTGGAGTGGACACCCACTCAGAGCTGCCAAATTTAGTTCCTGGTACCATCAGAGAGCTTTTAATTCAATTGCTTAATTCAACAGCCCTTAATTTCAGAAATAATTGTACTGACTACATTAAATCCAGTGAAAAATGTTCCTGGTTTTTGATAATATTGCATTTTGAACCAGGTAAGGTTAGGATTGGTTTAAACATTCAAGAGATCTTCTCCTCTGGTGGGATTATACTTTTGAATATACTTTTTATACTTTTTATACTTCTGCACTGGCACCTTCAAGCCAGTGCAGAAGGTACAATATCCCACTGTCACCGGGTTGCCGGCTGCGTCCTCTGGCTGTGCAGGTGAGAGCGGTCAGCCCTGCCCAGCACCTCTTACAGACTGAAAAAGCCTGGGGTGATGATCTCACTGGGGGTGTAGCTCCTGAGAAGTGGGGTTTTAATTCACTTGTTAGTGGTACATTGTGAACACTTCCATCATAGGTCACGATCTCCTGACCTTGAACTTCAGTTATTGCTTATTTCTTCTCTTGAATATGAGCTTGGGGTTCTTTACCATGCTCAATCTTGTAACCTCAGAAGATAGCAATTGTGACCCTTCTAAAGAAAACTAGTGACATAAAAGGAGCAGATGGTCAGAGAAAACAGAGATGGCAATGAGCAAGGGAGGGACGCTGAGCATGGGCTCCGGGTCCAGCTGAGCTGCTTCCCCGAGACTTTTCTTCCTCTGAGAGGATGTCTGTCACTGCAAATAAAGCATCATAACCAAGAAAGGTAAAAAATCATTAGAACGGGCAATGGTTCTGTCATTTTTGTAGCAATTTTGACACTGAAGAGTTATGTGACAACACATACAATTTCTGTGTGCTTTGGTTTCATCAATGATAAAATGTAAAAATTGAATTACATTATCCTCAAAGATCCTTTATGCTCTTAATGAAAAACTGTATAGTCTAATCCAATGATTTTAAAAATGTTTATAGAGACATATTTAGTGTCTCTAAAATATTTTGTCACATATAAAATTTGCTTTTAAAATATTGGTCAGGAATACACCCTCTAAAAATAACACAATTTCTATGATTAAAAAAGACATTTAAGATAGTTTTATGATATGGTTTATCTCAACATACCAGGTCAATATTTGAATTTTGCATTGATCTTCTGTTAGGCACAAAATATAAAGAAAACTGAAATACTTAGAATATATACATTAAAATTCTTCTGACTAACTGAACTCTTTTTTTTTCTTATTTTCAGATCTAATTTAATATTGTGGTATGAAATGTGAGTTTTATCTTTAAAACCATTTCACACTTGTTTATATCCTAAAATGTATGACAGTTACATAATTATTCAGGATTAAATGAATACTATTTTAATACAGCTATTATCATTCTGTACATGAAACTGGGACTATTTCTATTTTAATAGGCACTTCAACTATATTTTATTCTCCAAAGAGAAGTTAAACGTTGTGTAAATTTACCAAACATGTTTATCAGAAATGTCCACCAATGACAATTTCTAATTCTTCCATAACTAAGGATTACTCATTATATACGTGTATATATACGTATTTCACATTGTGTTTTTAATGAATATCGGGATCATGAAATCAACCCCACACATACGCCTCCCTCTCTCTTTTATTGAACTCAGAGAACCCCTTAGTGCTGAGCTAGCATGACTATTGCCCAAGTTTCAGGAGTGTCAACATCTCAGGGAACGGGTGTCTATTGGAGCCGCTAGACCAGTAACTGAGAAACGGCCTTAGTCATCCTGTGACACTTTGCGGTTTCTAACCAGGGTCAGCCACCTTCCTTCAAGCTACATCATAGCTCCACCACCAGCAACAATAAAATCACATCACTTGAAGCATTCATTGTGACCCATCGGTTAAATTTTATTTTGTTTTTCTTTTTAGGAATTAAAGAGGATTTGGTGAATACGGTTAGTGGCACTAGCTTGGAACCATAGTCTGATAGTGTCATATGCAGTGCATGGGAGAGTGACTGGCACAAAATGCATTTTCCTATTTTTTAGAGTTGTGAATAAGTTAGTATTTGCATCAACAAAAGAATAAACTAATGAATTAATGAATGAAAGCCTTATTGTATAAGCTACAACTGTAACATGCATATTACTTTACTCTGCTGTTCACACTTCCTGGCAGGAAAACTCATGTTATATATTTAGTTGTGACATCTCTTATATATTGTTAGAATTTGAGTGTAAGTATTTAAGCCAACTTATTCTTAAAATTTAAAAAAAAACAATGCATTTAATTAAGTGTTATGTTCTCTCTATTCTTCTATAAAAATACATAATTAAGAATAGGATTATCTTTCTTTGATTTTTGTTGTGTCTTATTATCCAAGAGTATGGATAAAGAGAATGGCGGAGATTATTGCCCTGGTGTTCAAATGTGCGATTTTTGTCTCAGTGACAGGGACATATAGATGTTAAAGGTCTTTGTTCACCTTCAAAGTGAATGATTCCATTTTTCTTGTTACAAAACATACTGATACATTCTCCTTATGTATAGTATGTACATAAACCTAGGTCCTATAATTTGCCAAATAATCAACTCTGAAATAAATGGTTCTAGCAATCCACAGGTAGGAAACAGCAATCATTGAATAGACCTTACAAAACTTCACATTTCCTGGGGATTATTCCCTTAGGAAGAGTGGTCTGGTACCTGAGAATGGCCCACCAAGGTTTACTTTCCCAGTGCCCTGATCAGGGGGCATCTAGGCACTGGGGGGCTGCACAGTAATCAGATGTTCAGAACAAAATCAATTAAAGAAAATCAAAATGAGGACGTAAGATAGTCGGGAGCCTTTTTTGACTTTTGCTACCTAACGTCTCTCCTCATGTACTTCCATTGTTACCTTTCAGCTAAAACATCATTTCTAGTCCAGAAGGAGGACACTGCTATCATTGACATCTAAACCACCTACTGAGTCATTGTGTCTAGCGAAGGAATATTAGCTGAATTCTACATCTAGGCTTTAATTCATTTGCAGAAGCTCTAAAACTGTCAGTTTATGCTCTGGACCATTTAGTGTTACCCCTTGATGTTGCTCCTTCTATTTTTGCTGCCCACATGCATGACATTCCCAAACTGTCCTTTTGATGTCAAGAGCCAGAGGAGGACACTTGTGATTTTTTCCGTTATTTAGCTTCTTCACAATATTAGTTCAAGACGAGATAATCCATATGTCCTTCACAGCTAGAAAAGGTCTCTGAACCCTCATGTGGCAAGCAAGAGTGAACATAATGGAAAAACAAGACCTAATTTTTTTGATAAAGTCAAGGCCCAGTGTCACGGATGGACTGGCATTTCCTCAAAATGCAGGTATTGAAGCCTTAACCCTTTGTATACTTGAGAATGTGACTGTAATTGGAAATAGGACCTTTAAGAAGGTAACTAAGGTTTAATGAGTCTCATGGGTGGCCCCTTGACTGTGATGACAAGCAAACTCATCTAAGAGGAGGAAAGGAGGCCCAAGGTGGCCAGGCACATAGAAGAGCAGCCTTCCTACTGCCAGACGCGGGAGCCCTCAGAAGAAGCCTCAGCTGGGGGCACTTTGACCATGGATTTCCAGGCTCCAGATTATGAGCAAATAAATTGTTGTTGTTGAAGGCACCCTGTCTGGGTTTTTTGTTATGGTGGCCAGGCAAACTGATACTCTCACATGAGGAATATGTGTACCAGATATTAGATATTCTATACAAAGATTCAGACCCATAACTGTGATTAGAATCTAGGTCTTCTGAGCCAACTTAAAGCCAACCTCAAGAACTTACTACACAGCTACTATGGGCCAGGCACTGTCTCTTACTTGTTGATTTTCATTCAGACCATTTGAGATAATTCATTTCAATTTCCATTATGTAGTTGCTGAAATTGTGCCTCAGGAAGGTTAAAGAAATGGCCCAGGGTCAGAGCTAATAAGTGCTAAGGCCAGAGATCAAGCTGCAGTTTTCTGAATTTGCCATCCTTTATAAAGACAAACAGACTGGCTGGAGGGTGAATTTATAAAAGGCACAGGATCCTTCCTGCTGTGATCTTCCTGAGAAGACACTGAGATCAATAGAGAATTACATGCTTGTTTTTCAGATTGTTAAAAGACCTGGAGTTTTACAAAGTCCTGTCATGGGAATTAAAAGGCATTAAAATAATAGATTGAAACAGTTTGAAGATTCATTCCTACAGTAAGAATTTATTTAAGAATTATTTATATAGAAATAAACTTAAGAAACATGAATTTAACATTTCATAGTGCATTCTTACTCATTAAATAATTCCAGTATATGTGAAAAATAATAATATTGGACAAAATATATGATCACTTTGTAAGCAAATATTTTCACTTTGGAAGCTCAAATGTTATTCTTCTACAGATTATTTCTTATCAATAGTTTGCAGTATGGCCCTTTACTCATATATTGTATTGTAAGATGCCACTAAAAAGGTTTGTAAGATTCTATTTGCTTTTGTATGTTTCAGAAGTAAACTCACCTTTCTTTGCTAGTTAAAAAAAAAAAAAAACTATTATGGTAAGAGAAATTCACTGTAATCAGAGTAAGTATATCCAAGGTATAATCACATCATTCTTCTTCAATTTCACTGAACACCTTTAATTAGGATTTCAAATTGTTTTATTTGACGTATCCAAAGTTATTTAAATAATTCAAGTGAGATTAATAAGAAGCAAAGACCTCCTGTTTTTACAAAGAAAAGCTTGAAGTTATTAAAAAGTTAAGGCTGCTGCAGAGTTCTAGAAAGAATCTTCAACTTTTATCACTCAAATGGGAAGAAAGGAGGGAGGGAAGGAGAGAGGGACCAGGGGAAGGAGGTCTGGAGGGAGGATCTCCTATTTTGTAAGGTATCTTTCTGTGTTTACTTTTTTTTTTTTTTTTGTGGAGACAGAGTCTCACTCAATCGCCCTTGGTAGAGTGCCGTGGTATCACACTGCTCACAGCAACCTCCAACTCCTGGGCCTAGGCGATTCTCTTGCCTCAGCCTCCCGAGTAACTGGGACTACAGGCGCCCACCACAACGCCCGGCTATTTTTCTGTTTTGCAGTTCGGCCGAGGCTGGGTTTGAACGTAGGCTGGGTTTGAACGTGCCACCTTCGGCACATGGGACCCGCGCCCTACTCACTGAGCCATAGGCGCCGCCCTCTGTGTTTACTTTTTATTCCACTTTAAACTAATGTCTCACAGTGGCCTCAGAATAACCTTGTATGGTTATGAGAGAGTAAAGATACAAGACTCACTAGACCAAGATCAAAGAGTTAAGAGATTTCAAGGAAAAATGTGTCCTCATAATTTATTTTCCTGTGCTTCTCCCCAATAAGCCACATTACTTTCAAAGAATGAAAAAAAAAAAACAATAATATCATTTTGCAATTTTTAAAAAAATTTTATTAAGTTATTTGACAAGTCTTGCCATGACTGTGGCATGGAAAAGGCCCAATCATTAGAAACAAAAAATCTTTAAAACCCTGATGTAACTTTCCAACCTAGCTTCAGAACATTAAGGACAATTCTAAAGCTATTTTATTCTGTTCTCCTTTTGTCTCCTGCTCATGGTGGATCCTCACTTGTGTAGTGGAAATATCACTCCACATTCTAGGTTGAGGAGACAGTGCCAGGGTGACTAGAAATTGTTACCCTACATCTCTCTCTCTCTTTTTTTTTCCAGAAAAATGGATTTGGGGAATAGGAAACACAGACAGAGGTAAAGGATCTTTTCTCTCATAAGGTGGTTAATGAATTAGAAAGACTAAATTGCATTTGCCTCTAATAATTTCTCTATCATGGTTCCATTCCTCATAGCCAATGTTGGGGAAAAATGTACAGTTGTTATTAATAAATATATTGCTTATATTACCAATTATGTGAACTTTTTTCATCTATAGATATACTACTGCTTTTATTTTATTTATTTATTTTTGAGACAGAGTATCTTCCCCTAGGAAGAGAGTGCTGTGGCTCATAGCGACCTCAAACTCTTGGGTTCAAGCAAACCTCTTGCCTTGGTGAGAGAATCCTGAGTAGCTGGGACTACAGTAACTCATCACAACGCCATTTTAGAGATGGGTCTCGCTCTTACTCAGGCTGGTCTCAAACTCCTGAGCTCAAGCGATCCACTCAGCAGGCCTCCCAGTGTGCTTGGGTGACAGGCGTGAGCCACACGCCCAGCCATGCTGCTGCTTTTAAACCAAACAAATCATGTTTTGAGGGAACTAGTTCTATGCACACTTAGAAATTACTTCATAAAGACGAAGCTTCTGATTTACCAACACATACTGTTAGTGCTTATAAATGAAATCTTTCGAGAGAGGCAAAGAGACAGGAGTGGGAGGTGGAATACAACCTCATATACCAACATTTCTGAGTCTCTGGGTTCATGTAAATTTTCAGTTGAATAAGAAAGACCAAAAAAGTACAGAGTTTGTTATTATTTTGTTATTATTTAGACTTTAACAATTTATTCTATTTTTAATTTGATTATGTTACCAGAATTCTTAACTAAAAGTATATTTAATTCAAGTCATAATGAATGGGGAGAAACTGGTGGATAATAATGAGAAGGAAATATCTGTGGAATTAGTTATTGGTTACCTTTACTGACATAGTTTTGTGATTTTCAATTTGTATAAGAATCAGCATTCAATATTTCTATTTCTACTGCCTATGAAATTGTCTCTAAACAGAAATACTAAACAGAGCTCCCAATTTTCTTATATTCAAAAGAAAAAAACATGGTTATAGATGTGTGTGTATTTGATGTTCACCACTGTTGTTAATTTACAGCATTATGAGTCATCCTATGAAGATAAAAGAAAAACTAAAGTTTGGGGTAGTATTCTCTTAAAACCGAAATGTGTATATATATATTGCTCTTCTCCAAGGTGGTGGATATCACAAGAATATGAAGGAAAATCTAACAACCATTAAGTTGAAAGGCATAGGCCAAATTACTTCTAAAATTTCATCAGGAAAACTTTGAATTTGCATTGCTTGCAAATGTCATGTAGTGTTATAAGCTGTTAGAGATACATTTGAATTTTTCTCATGATTTGTTTTTTTGTAGCTTGGCTCAGAAGTATCATGGCAGATGAAAAAGCCTATACTAAGGTCCTACCCTGGACCAGGATCAGGCGAGCAATCTGGGCACACCACTTCAAAGCCGCACAGTTCAATTTTCTCCTTCACAAAAAGGGATGACATCTGCAATTACCCAAAGCGCCTGGGAGATTCAAAGGAGGTAAAATGTCCGTAACATTTGGGAAGTGTAAAATGCTACGCCCTGTGTGAAGTTTTTTCCTCCATATTTTATTATTTGCTTATTTAATTGGGTGGTGATGATAAGGAAAATGAAGAAGAGTAAAATGGATAGATAATTGAGCGATGTAATTGTGCAGCATTTGTTTGGGGCAGGGAGTAATATCAGGGAAGAAGAAAAACAGAAATAACTTATTTATCCTGAAAAAAAGGTGTTCCAAAAGTAAACATTCAAATGGCTTAAAGGTGCCCTCTTACTATTGTTTCATCCTGGTTCATATATTACCAGGCTGAGCCTGTTTTTGTTCTTTGACTGGAAGAACCATGAGTCCTAAGGCCTCTCAGTCCATCTATAACTTTGTTGCCAACAGAATTATAATTCATCACTTTTTATATTTCTATAATTATTTATAATATTAGTTTATGACTTTAAAATTAGGATAATGATTTATTGCATTTTCTTTACCAATCAGGAAAACAAACAATATTCGTTATTATTTATTTTTCTCCTTTACAAGAAGAAACAAGGGCCTGGTGGCTCATGCCTTGTAACCTCCACATTGGGAGACCAAGGCAGGTGGATCTCCTGAGCTCGTGAGTTCCAGACCAGCTTGAGCCAGAGTAAGACCCCATCTCTAAAAAATAGCGGGAGTTATGGTGGACACCTGTGGCCCCAGCTACTCAGGAGGCTGAGGTATGAGAATTGCTTGAGTGCCAGAGTTTGAGGTTGCTGTGTACCACGGGAAACAAAGTAAGACTCTGTCTCCAAAAAAAAAAAAAAGAAAGAAAGAAGAAAAAACAATACAAGAAGAAGCAATTCACTTCATAAATACATAATTCCTCAGCCCCTCCTGAAATTTACTTATGTAATTATATAATTACATAGGATGAATAACTGGGAAAAAAACAGCTAAGAGTATGATCAAGAATTACACATATATGAACTTGCATTATTTAGAGCAAATCAGATATGTACTTCATGTAGACAATTCAGTTAGAACTGAAAGAATATCCCTGTTATAATGTCTACTTTCACTAATTAGAAAGATTTACAGTTGAAGGACAGAGTGTATGTCTCTTATATGTCTCTCTCTACTTTTTATAGGTCGCCAATTGCCTTTGCAATCCCACCTGACAGAAATTGACAGTCTTTTTTTACAGTACAAACCCCCAGAGGTTACAGAGCTTCCCCTTCCCTGGCCCAGGAAGGCTTTTGATTTTCTTGAGCAACACTATTCCCTTAGGAATGAAGACATAAATTATATACATGTATATTTTTACTTAGATCTTAGATACTACTTAAAAAGATAAGGCTGCAAAGGCTCGTTTTGGCTCTACCTAGCATCTGAAGACCGCATCAACTGTTAACCTGCTGCCTCTGCCGACACAGATCACTAGGAGTATTTCAGTGGACTGTACTCCAGGTGACTGAGCCCTCTGCCTCTTCTCTTTTCTGCCCTGCTAGAACTGTATTTAGACAGGATTCTGGGCAGAGATCACATCAGCCCAATATCTGAGTGTACAGAAATGACGAAAAAACATGCCTCAGATGTACAGTCCTCAAGTAACCTCTTTGCGAGGGATAAAGTTAAGATAGGACAGTCATGTCACAAAATAGAAACAGATATGAAAAACTGAAAGAGGAAAAAATATTAGCATAGCTGATCTTATAATTTATAGTTTCTCTCCACATGGGCTCCTTAAAACGGCAAGTATGTCTCTCTTCTCTCATGAGAGAATGTTTTTCTTTTTTCTTTTTTTTTTTTTTGAGACAGAGCCTCAATCTGTCACCCTGGATAGAGTGCTGTGACATCATAGCTCACAGCAACCTCCAATTCCTGGACTCAAGTGAGTCTCTTGCCTCCGCCTCCCAAGTAGCTGGGACTACAAGCGCCCACCACAACGCCTGGCCATTTTTTGGTTGCAGCCGTCATTGTTGTTTGGCAGGCCCAGGCTGGATTCGAACCCGCCAGCTCAGGTGTACGTGGCTGGGGCCTTAGCCCGCTGAGCCACAGGCACCGAGCCGAGAGAATGTTTTTCTCTCCAGAAAGGCCTAGCCTGCATCTAGACTGCATCTAGACTTGATGAGAGCAATAATCTTTAAGCAGCATGCTGTTTCAGACGGTGTACTACCTTTCTTAGGCATTTACAGAACCTTTATAAGCTACTGTGCACATCACATGGGAGTAAATAATTATTTTACTTTGTTTTCTCTTTTAATTGAATAAGTTTTGCTCATGTTGTGATAACAGGTTTATTTGAAAGTGAAAGTAATTTGTCATAGAACAGGAGCATTTATAAATGGAAACTTCTACAACAGAACATTGTGGGATGTTTAAATATTAACCAGACATATTACTTACTCTCTACACTAAATTTCAGAAACTTAATACAAATTAAGTACATACTTTATTGCTAGATCTTGCTTACCAGTGCTAAGAAATCCACAATGTTCAATTCTAATTAAAAATGAAATTGAACTGCAATTCCCTGGGAACAGGGGCTGATCAGACTCAATAAGCTTTACTTAATTTATTTCAGAAACAAAATAATTGAATTGCTCATACAAAGACAAAAAATGCTTACATTGTTAAATAAAAGCATGCTTCCAAACCTTTTCCAATTCTGTTTTCAAAAGTTCACAGCTGATTGTATATCCCACATAAAAATTTCAGAATATTCAAGGGTGCAATAATATTCCAGATGCCTACATCTTCATTATTCATAAAGTTCTATATGTGTACTTTCTTCTTTTTTTTTTAATATGTGTACTTTCAAAGGCTGCACCATACATTACATATTGGAATTTTTATTTCAAAAGGTATATAAGAAGACTATTATTCATTATAGTTTATTTTTTAATTTCACTAGTGTTATATGAAAGTAGTTTCCCAAATGCTGGACTTATATCATTTTATTGCCAGAACTACTATAGGAGAATTTTAAAATTACTCATATTTTTCTTATGTTTATTTTGTTTGATTTTGGTTTGTTTTTAATTTGAGATGAACGCCACCCTGGAAGGGGTTGTGATTTTTCCATGGTCCTGTCTTAACAAGAAGAATGGAAAAGTAACCTGAGCATGAATGAAGAGACTGCTTCTCAGCGAGGAGCAGGGCAGCTCTCCCTCCCCAGGGTATCCAGTCCATCTGCATAAGGTTCAGTTTGCCATCACATGTCTGCAATCTGCAGCTTCAAATAGAATGGCTTCATCTTCAGGAAGAAAGTTCTTTGGATATAGATTTGAATTAAGAAGCAATGAGTGTAGAGTTGTCCTAGAACAATGGTTCTCAACCACTGTCCTAGACAGTGTCTGAATAACTTTCATATAAAAATAGAAATTCAGATAATTGGAGTTGCCCAGAGATAAACTGAGCATGAATACTTTTTCAAAAGGCAAGTGTTATGCAGGAAAAATGTCTATCTGTCCAGGATTCCTAGAAGTCACCCTGACACTGGACACAAGTTTTATCTAAGTTCATTTTTCTAATAGCACCTGCCTTATACAGGCCAAGTTAAGAAGGTAAATAAAACTTTGAAAAAGGCAGGTGTGAAATATTAATGTCATCATCATTAATCTTGCAGTGCACTTTTCATTAGAAGATCTCAGAAATGTTTACAAAAATAAAATAACGTGTGTAATAAAATTAGATGGATAGATCAAATTAGAAAATAGAAAAAAAAGAAAAAAGAAGGTAAATATTGCAATAGACATTAAGTATGGTGGAAGAAAAATAGCAAAGCATATATATTTTACACTAAAGGAAAACAGATTAATTATTGTATTGAAATTATATATATTTGAATTGGATCAAAGGGAATCTTTGCATAACCTTACCAAAATGTTTATTCACTTTTTTTGGTAAGAGGTTAAATTTTTTTATTTCAGATTAATGTCAGTGTATAATTAAGCTACGATGTTTGCATTTGTTAGGTAGAGTCTCTGATATAGTTGTGTTCCTCATCCAGAACATGTGTCATGTACCCTTACATTGTGCCTATTTAAGTGGAGCTAAATGTTTATTTATTTGAGACAGAATCTCACTATGTGGCCCTGGGTAGAGTGTCGTGGCATAATAGCTCACAGGAACCTCAATCACTTAGGCCTGAGTGATCATCTTGCCTCATCCACCCAAGTACCTGGGACCACAGATGCCCATCACAACACCAGACTAATTTTTCTATTTTTAGTAGAGACAGGGTCTCACTGCTGCTCAGGCTGGTCTTGAATTCCTGAGCTCAAGGGATCCTCCTGCCTTGGCCTCCCAGAGTGCTAGGATTACAAATGAGAGCCACCTTACCTGGTGCAAAATGTCTTTTTATAATAAACATTCTTGAAACAAAATAGTAATGATTGAAGAAAAAAAAGCAAATATATACACCTGCAAATTAAAGCACACACATGCATATGTGAGAGGTAAATCCACATAAAATATTTAAAATTGAAAGCAATAAATATTGAAGATATCTATTATGTAATAATTAATCACTAAAGAAAAAGATAAAAGATACATCATAAATCTGAAGTAAACTTGAATGCACTAAACAATCATCAAGGCAAAGTAGAAGTATATTAGAAGTTCAAGACAGAATTCTTAAAAAGAATTACTTGGGATATTTACTTGTTCCAGAATTTGACAAACAGTGAAATTCAAAAAAACTAAAGATAGTCACAAATTCAATAATTTAGTAGTCAACTTAAGTAGAGTATTAGATTATCAGAGGGTACCCCCACACACACACCCCACATAAGCATTTTATGAACTTGACCAGAAAGAAATCTTTAGAAAGTACAAAGCCTAGATTTTTGTCAGCCATGTTATTACCATAATCCATGATCCAAATCAATTAGAAACTAATAATAGAATAACAAGCAAAATTAATATATTTCTAAATAACTTTGGATCACAGAGCAAACAAAAAGCATCTATAATGCAATAAGATGTTAAATACATAACAATGAAACTTGTAATACAGTGGAACTTATCTGGAGTCAAAGATGTATTCTTTATATAGTTTATAAAGCAACTTAGTGTTCAGTTGAAGAAGAACAAGTATAGAATTAAGTAGGAAGAGAAGATTATTTATTAAAATATATAAGCAGAAAATGAAATAAATACAGTGAAAAGAAAAAAAGCATATATTTTTAATATTTATGGCTCTCAAGAAATATTTGCACATTGTGATACCTGCAAACATTAAGAATGTAATAAATTTGTCACAACTGACAGCCAGTTGAAGATTTCAGCATCTAGAGAAATTAAATATTTACAAAGTAGTCTGACCATGTCCCCAAACTCACATCAGACAAAACACCCAGCATGGGACATCTGGTCTAGCAGCTGCCGAGCTCACCCGTGAGCTGAAATGAACACTGGCTTTCCAGGGAATCTGAAGGGGAGACGGCCATGGGGAAGGGCTTTTTAAAAGTCTTTAATGGGCAGAAACAATGCCAAATTAATCTAGAAATTGGTGCAGGCGTGTGTCGTTTTGTCTCTATAATGAAAGCCAAATCTGTAAAGAGGAGAGTCAAATCAGATTTTAACACAGGGTTGCAGTTGTTGAGTAATTAAGGGATCCTATTTCTCAACCTGCCCTATGTCAAGGTCATAAACATTGGGACATGCATGAAGAGCTATTACCTCTCTAGACAGGAGATGATGGAAGAGAAAGAAGGGCCAGTTTCTCCTACATCCGGATAGTCGAAGACAAGAGGATTACCCACAAATAATTTCCTTTCTTCAACTCCAGAAGATCCTGACTCCTCATGTTGTGCCATTGATGTGAAAGGATCTTGGACAGGTAACTCCCTTGGTGCCATTTCTCTTTAATTTCCCTGCCCCTTTCCTCCCTTCTTGAACAAATAATAATATATTCTTATTTTAAATTCATGAACTCATGAAGAATATGTGTTCTAAAAATTATTACAGGTCAAGCAAGACTAAGGATGTTACCATCTACATTTGGTTACACACATCTCTCATCTCCCTTCCTCTCGTTTTAATGTAGGAAGAAAAATTAATTCTATGAAGCTGTCATCCACTTCCTCAGGCACAAGAAGAAAAGCCCCATGCAAAACATTGCTGCCTCCCTGTCCCCTTAACCACCATCTAGATAGGAGAACAGTAAAGCAACAGAACAGATAAATAAAGAAAGCTAATGAATGGGGAGCCCCAGCACTTCGGCCCTCAGTGTTTTCCCTGCTCAGGCTTCATGGCTAATGGGGAGGCTGTCTACGGACACTTACTGTCATCTGGCTTCTGTGGTACTGCGGCCCCTGAGAAAACGTAAAACTGGGAAAGAAGATAAACCTTTGTGCAAGAAAGACCGTGGAGGATCATTTGAGAAATATGATCACTTAATTTCCATAGAAAACCTTACAGACTAGCAGGATGTTGGGATACATTTCAGAGGTTAGAAAACAGAAAAACCAGGTTAACACCTGAAATACGAGAAATTGTTTTCTTGGTGGTTCTGTCCTTCACAAGCTTCTTAAAGTATGAAGGTAAGTTCCAAAATCTTATGATTCTTATACAACTAAATTATTGGTAACGAGGTTTTATCCTTAGATTTGACCACCACTGATTAAATATTTGTCTATATCCTGATATATAATTTGGAGTTGGATCTATGCAATAATGCAAAAAGATGAGTGTTATTAATTTCCTTTTTACAAAGTTTCTGAGGCCAAAAGTTTAAGTAGCTTGTGTAGTCACTTAGCACCAAGTAATGGAGCTGAAAAAAGAACTATCTGTTTTCAAAGCCCTACACCATATGGCATCAGCCCTCTAAATCATGTGTATATTATATATCCCCTAAAACAATGATTTTCTCCTGAAGCCTGTCGACAGATTACTCATAGCACCTATTAATGTTTTTTATTCTCTTTGTTTTTGTTTTTAATACTTCCTGTTAATCTTTGAAATGCAAATTTCTCTTACTTTTCTTTAATTTTATTATCTCTTTTCATTTTTTAACTCTATTCACAAATATTTTTGCAAGTGTATAAACACATACATACACATTTACACAGATACACTTATATGTGTTACTAAATTTGATTTGAATATGCACCAGACCCATTGCCCCAGTGCTAATGAAATATCTCTCTGCTACATAGTATTTTCTAAGATATAGTACTATTAGAAAATTTCATGTTAAATTATAAGATATTTTTAGTAATAGAATATATTTAGTATACTTAGAAGTTTACCTTTACCTTTCAATAATTCAAAAATGTATATTCTATCAACTCAGCCTATATATAGGTGTGAATGCAGATATTATTTGCATTTTTCTAAAAAAGGCATATGTTAAATATTCTATATTTCAAATATTAAGAAAAGTTTAGCCAAAAAGTTTATCACCTTAAAGAGTGTTTAATGCATCATAATTATTATTCTAAAATCTCTAAGTCCTAGCTGGGTTATCATTAATTAAGGTGGACAAATAATCATCATCTAAAAGTTAATCCCCTAAAATGCATGTGTCAGTAAGACAAATGTTTGCCTTTGATTAAACTTGTCATTCACCTAAATAAAATCATTAATTTACTTCCTCTTTCTCTCTTAAATATTACTTAATCCCTATAATATTATATAGTCCAAACTATAATTTAATTATTTGAATATTATAAGAACTTAAGCTGAGCAGAAAAACATTTTAAAGGAGAATTACACATGGTATAACTCAGAGTACTTAAATAATTACCCACATTAAAAAATGAAAATTAGTTCTTGCCACTCTTACCTTAAGATTGATTACTGCTTTCTGGATCCCCATGATCCAACTCATTCTATGCTTTATCTTTTTAAAGTAAATTAAGCCATCCCTCATGCCTCTGGCTAACAGCTGGCCACTTACAAGAGCAGATTTAATCAGTCTGCATCCCAGCTGGAAGAGCAACCGAGTTTATCATCTATGCACATCTTTCTTGCACTTGGTCTCAATTCAGATTCTAAGCAAAGAGTTTCAGTTCCTCAGACGAGGAGGGCGCCAACTTCAGCATTCCTGAGTGATCCTCAGTGTCCAGCCGTTACTACGGGTGTTGTGATTTAGTTAGACTCTATTCTTCACTTAACAGAAAGGTAGGACTATTTTGGCCCAGTAGAATTTATCATTTACATTTGGTAGTAATCAATCCTGCCAAATTTCTGTAATAATTTTGGAGATTATTTTCTTCCCATTTCTCTTCTACTCTAGTGGACTAAATCACAACTAATTTAATGTGATTTCTTATGAGTTTTCATATTCAGTGAATCAGAGATGTGTAACAGAGAAATTGGAATTAACCGTGTTTTAAGAATGCAAAACAGAAAAGACAGCTGCATGCATCTCCGTAGCACTGTTTAAGTTGTTCCACGTTCTCTGCTGGTGATTACACTGGTGTCAACCAGTGTAAAATTTAAAACTTAGCTTCAAAATAAATATACAATGCCAAGCTTGGTTTTGCTTGCACTTAAAAGCCTTCTAATATATCACCCCAAAGGCAGTCTCAGGGAAACAAAAAGATTACCTAGGGATAAAAATAAGATTTGTCCTTCATTAAGATATAAGGTATTTTACAAAAGTACATTTTCCATATAAATTAAAGTTGATCTTTTAAGCCCTATAACTGTTTTCATGGTTAAATTCAAACAACAAAGCTGAATTTTTGACTGAAACGAACCCAGTATAAAAATGCACAACACAAAACTGAGAGAAAAGAACTATCTTTCTGAAGGTCGGGCATCTGAAAAGGAAATAGAAACATGGGGCTGAGGAAAAGTGTCCAGCAGAAAGGGAACGGGGTTGGATCAAGCAGAGAGAGCTGAAAATTTAATGGCTTTTTAGACTTTACAAAGGTGGACCACATGATTCTAAGAAATATAGACTTCAAAAGGAATGACACAATTTTTTTTTATTCTGTACTTTTGTGAGATTCTTGCTTCAAAGGTTAGAGAAAGTTATTACTTTCTAGAAGACTGTTGATTATTTATCATATTTATGAATAGTGATCTTCCTTCTCTCAAAAAAAATAATAACTAAGATGCAATAATCTGAATTCAAAAACAGTGAAATGAGAGTGTTTTCTCAGGAATAGTACATCCAAGCATTTACACTAATGAAATAATTATACAAGCTTCCAAGTGTATCCAGACCACTGCTGGTCAAGTTACCACCCAGAGCTGCTTTACCCCAGGTTGATTTTGAATGGGCAATTGTTTCAATAAAAACCTAAATAAAACCCACCAAAAGACTGTGGAAAAATCTAATGGTTGGATATGAATATTTTTCTGCTTTGTTCCTCTAAATCATATTTGCAAAAAAAATCGTAAACTCAAAATGCATGGTTTGTTAATTCATCTGTCATTCAACACGTAGGACAGGAGCTCCCTAGACCAGGCACTGGGCTAGAGTCCAGAACACAAGCACGAGCAAATATTAACGAGTGACTCTTTCCAGCCACAGTGGGAGATAATGTACCCAGTCTTCAGATCCCGACAGGTGTGGTGGCGCAGGCCTGCAATTCCAGCACTTTGACAGGCTGTGGAAAAGGATTACTTGTGGCCAGGAGTCCCACACCAGCCTGAACAACATAGCAAGACCTCATCCCTACAAACAGTTGTTTGAAAATGATCTGGGAGTTTAGGCACATGCCTGTAAATTAAATTAAAATGACAGAGCTTAATTTTGACTTAAATGAACCCAGTATAAAAATGCACAACACCACAATGAGGAAGGAACTATCTTTCTAAAGGTCGGGTATAGCTCCTCCGGAGGCTGAGCATGGAGGATCACTGGAGCCGTGCACATCATTCTGGGTCATAGAGCAAGGTTCTGTCTCTAAAAAAAAAAAGTACATATTCAGAATCATGTGGTAATACCAGATTTTTAAACAGAAGAAATTATTTATTATGGATAATGTAAAGAGTGCACATTACTTCATCGCAAGGTAAGCAATTCCAACCTGCATTGTCTTAAGAGTGTGCCACAGACAACAACGCAACCAAGTCCAATTTACAAGGGATACGTTAATATCATCTGCCTGGACTCAGTAACCAGTCTGCAGTAAGGGCAGACATGGCAGTCGGTACAGAGCAATTTAAAAATGTGTATTTCCAATAGTGAATGTGAATGACCACAATAATAATAGTTTTAAATGTAGAAAACATGACTAAAAGATGGAGAGAATGTGGATAACTTTTAAAAGGCAATCTTGCCACATGATAATGCACTCCTGCTTCGGACCTGATAGCTGGTTCATAAACACTAGTCTGCAAAGTGACTCGTGAACTTCTCCCAGAACATGAGGAAGTTTTCAGCAGTCCACAGTGAAAATGCAACATAAGCTTACAATACCCTTGGAAGGAACTATTGTTTATTTGCAGATTTTATTCTAGTGATTGCAGCTTATAATTTGTTTTAAGTTATGAACCTGGCATGAAAACTAGGAGAACTGTGTTAAATGTTTAATTATCCATGGCCTTATCTATGCTTTAGAGCAGTGGTCCACAGACTTTTCCTGTCAAGGGTCAGAGAGTAATCTTTTCACGCTGTGTGTGTTGGACAGTGTCTGCTGCAGCTTCTCGACTCTGCTGCTGTGGCCCCAACGAGCCACGCGCAGTGCAACAGGCAGTGACTCCAGCAGGACCTTATTTACAGAAACAGGCTGTGCATCAGAAATGGCTCATGGGCCAAAGTTTACCAGCTACTCTCTAGAGCTACTCTGTGGGATTTTCTTTTTAGAGACAGAGTCTCACTTTGTCACCCTCGATAGAGTGCCGTGGCATCACAGCTCACAGCAACCTGCAGCTCTTGGGCTCAGGCGAAGCTCTTGCCTCAGCCTCCCGAGTAGCTGGGACTTGCATCATCCGCATGATGAGTACAGACTATCGAGGACCTTCTTACAGACGCTATTATTGGCGTCTTGAGCAGGACAGCTCTTGGGGAACTGTCCCAAGCAATGCAGGCCATTAAATTTAATGCAAGTAGCACGTCCTAGCCATTTGATAGCTGGAATTCTCCTGCGCATTTCTAGGCAGTAGGCCTTTGACGTCATTAATATAAAGAGAAGTCAGGCATGGACTGCGTCTTCAGAGAGCTCCGGGTAGGTTTGGCACCACAGTCAAGGCAGCGGTAAGGCCCTGCGCCGGGGCTTTCTGGGAGAGCAGGGAAGGAGCTCCTGGTCAGGTGGGCAGGTTACGGAAAGCGTTCCGTGGTCGCTGCAGCAAACTAAGTCCTAACGCTCTGAGGTTCTGGGCACGCGCATCCGGACCAGGACACACACGGCATCCGGCATCCGCGAACACGCAACAGCCAGACTGGCCTGAGCCGTCCTGGGAATTGCAAGCCGTGTGGTTCCACCCGATGACAAACCGGGAGTCTTGTGGGATTGCCCGAGGACCGGGTAACTGTCCCAGAGGGGTTGCGAGTCATAAAAGAATGTGTCTGTGCGTGCGGGCGGGTTGCTGACAGATCCTAAGAAGGGAAGCAGCATTGTCAGACTGTTTTAGACAACCCTGGTGGCAGCGCAGAGACGGTGCGTGAGTGAGAGGACGGCTCGGAGGCCGCGCTTGGGAGCAGAGGCACGGGCGGACGGGAGGGAGGGCGGAGGCCAGGGAAGAGAAGGGCCCAGCGTCCCGGCCCTCCCGGGAGGCCAGTCTACAGCTTTCACGCGGAGGCTACAGCCCAATTAGAGCCCGAGAAGTCGGGAAAGGGGGGGGGACAGGGTACGGCTGGGTCACACCTAGGGTGCAGCTTGGAAGGGTCGGGGAAACCTACTAAGCGCAGAGCACAAGTGTTTTCACACAATAAACGAGAAAATCCCCTGGAGCTTATGTCGAAGAGCTGTATGAAAATATCTGAGGTTGCATGTGAGGCCCGCACACTGCACCCCGTGATTGCACTAACGTACACAGCTATGATTCAATAATTTAAAAAAAAGTCGCAAGGCTTGGTAAGTCTGAAGCCTCAAGGGGACATCAACTTTCGCTTGCGTTAGGAGGTGTGTTGCTCTACGACCCCCTTCCAGGGTCTGGCCGTCTGAGTGCGAGTGTCCATGAGTCTACCTGGAGCTGCCCAGCGCGCGGAGGGCAGGACGCGGCGGACGGCGCACCTGGCCAACTGCCACAGCAGCCCTCTGCGCGACGAAGCATCTGGGACTGTCCGTGATCAAGAAGAGCTCCCTCACAGGATGTTTTCTCATTCCTAAGTTTCTGGAAATACACCCTAATGTTAGAGCTTGGGGGACAGTGACTCTGCCACACAGACTTTGTGACACGACACACGTGCCACAGCAGCCCCCACAGTCGCCCGGTCAGAGAGTTGAGTTACAGGTGAGAAAAGGAAGCAGAGAGATGCAAAGACCCTGCCCAGTCCACACAGCACGCAGCTGTTAGCAGAACCCCGTCTCCCCACGGACCGCAGAGGCTCCACCCCACCTACATCCCACAGCAGGGAGACCCCCCCAGTGTCTAGCCTCCCAAATCTCGCTTCCTGCCAGTGGAAGAGCAGAGCAATGATCATTTCCAATGCTCTCGCCACAGCCGTGCCCAGGTGTGCCAGCTGTCCTCCTGAACCGTCCGCACTGCTCATTCCACAAAGTGAAACATTTGTCTTTGAACCCGTGGATGGTTTCAAATCTTCTGGTTAGACTTAGGTTTGACTCGTGGTCCTGCAACCTCAAGCTGCGTAGTCCTGAGCAGGTTACCACAGCCTCTCAAAGCCACAGCACGCGTCCTTAGGGGACCCGATCTCCCCCTTTTAGGGTGGTTATGAGATTCACAAGGGGTGGTGACAGCTAGTATACTGCTAATATACAAATTAATCAATATATTGAAAACAGTTTACCAGAAAAGCTTCACAATTAAGTTGTTTTCCAGAACACCGGGAACATGCCTGCATGCTCCTTTTCCTCTCGTATAGTGTTGAAGGCTGGGAAACATTTTAATAAGTAAATTCCATACCCCAGAGCTGGCCAGGCAAGTTTAAGAGCAAAGAAGTAGGTATTAAATCTGCAGGGAACAGAAAAACAACACACATGAAAAGTATCTGTAGTGAACCGATAGTTTAACGTGTTTTTCTTTTTGCCTGGGGAGGCTCAGTGTCCTTTCCAGCACCCGCACCACAGCCTATGTTCTAGAACAACGGCTTTCAGTCTTTTTATCTCAGCACACTGGAACCTATAGTTAAACTTCCACCGCACATTTAAGTTGATGTTGATTTAAAAAACAAAACAAAACAAGTAAAAGAAAAGAATATATCTATTGTGTTTGGAATTTATTTTGAAAATAACTTAAATGATCTTTAAAAATGTTCACGGCACACCTAAGACCCTCTCACAGCACCAGTTGAGAATCACTCACAGAGCTGCTCCAGAATCCTGCCCCCACACTTCCCGACAAAAAGCACGCTCTGGTGCTTCTCTCGCTTAGCCTCTGCTGCCATCTCCCAGCCGGGGCATCTGGACTGAGCCGAGAGAAGCTGTCCTGGCAGAGTCGGCTTTGCCCGGGCGTCTTCTCTCTGACCTCCTTAGGCTCTGTGGTGTGAAGGGCAATCAAGTCCAGCTCTGTGATTAGTTTGAGCTGTAATACCTGAGGTCATGAATTAGACTGTTCTGCTCCAGTTAGACTGCTAGAATAAAATAGCATAAACTGAGTAGCTTATACTCAAGAAAAGTCCAATTCTCATGGTTCTGCAGCCTGGGAAGTCCAAGGCCAGGTGCTAGTGAGTGTGGGGTCTGGGTCTCGATGGTCGTCTTCTTGCCTCCAGGGAGGGAGGTCTCCGGGGCCTCTTTTATAAGGATGCTAATTGCATTCCGGAAGCCTCCACTCCCAGACCCTAACAACCCTCAAGGTTTCGCCTCCTGATGTCCTCGCCCTGAGAGGGATTACTGTACAAGCAAGTGGTGGAGGAGGATATTCAAGTCACAGTAGCTGTTCAGGAAAATTTACATAAAATCTAAGAAAACACGTCTTGCCGTATTCTTTGTCTCTATTAATAGTGCTAACAATTTCTGCCAATGATCAACTGCATTCTATGTGACATGCTGTGGGCTATGCATTTTAAATAAGTTATTTAAAGTTCAAAATAAATTTTTAGCAATGGATATTATGCATATGTAGCAGAAGATGTCACTAAGACTCAGTTCTGTGGCTGTCATCAGCCCGTGCAGTTAGTCAATGTCAAAGGCCACGTAATTCCACGTCAGTCTGGTGACTGCTACATAGCTCTGCCTCTGGAAGGCCACCTGCTTATAAAAACAAGCTCCCCTGCAAGAGAATTAATTGGGGCTAGCATCTTGAAAAAACTGTATTTACTCCTTTTAGACTGAACACAGTTGGCACTTACACTAAATATTTTCAGATGAGTAACTAAGTGTTCTTCATTTGTATGTCCCTGGAGACTTGCACACACCCCACCATGTCCATGATCAATAATTGTATGTTGAATGGATGACTGAATTATCAAAATGACTCCAGGGAGAAGGTAGTAAACCCAGAGGCCCTTCAGATGTCAAGAAAGATTATTGGAGACCCAACTCACAATCATCCATCTGACCATGCATTTAGAGAGGCTTAGTTTAAAATTTGTCATTCACAAATAGTGATAACAGGTAAAAATATTGCCCAGGGCCCAAACCAAAGAGTTAAGCATCTTGTACCTAACACATACCAAGATAAAAAGGGCAGCCCACAAAATAACTTTCTATATAAACATACCAAATTTCTATCATTCAAAGTACAGGTATATTTTAAAGCTGCCATGAAGATATTAGCTTATAGTCTGATGACCTAAAACTATGAATCAAGATAGTCCTCAAAAATTTAGGCTACTAGGGAGAATCCTTTATATGGCCTAAAAATCATTTAATGGGCTTTGGTTTTTTGTTCATTTGTTTGTTTTTTGTTTTCATTTATATTAATGAGAGAATTTGGGCTTTGTGGCAAACTCAGTGTATACAATTAATAGCCCAAGGCTCACTTGATGGGGAAGTAAGGTGGCATATCTCAAAATGTGTGAATGAAGTCAATATAAATTCTGTCATTCAAATGGCATTCTATGAATAATTCTGTGAAACTTATCAGGACAGCTAACAAGTAAATTATGTTGGAGATAAATATGAGATTGAAATGAATTTAGAAATTGTGTTTACCATGTATATATGCATACAGGAGCCATTATTAGTATATATTCTTAAACTCTGTGTAAATAATAATTATCTTTGCCCTTTTAATCACCAAGGCACATTTACTACATGAGGTAATTGCAGCTTCACAACTCCTTGGAGATGTTTCCCATGTGGGTGTTTTTCGTCTTCATTTCTGCCTTCTCTCTCCTCTCTGCACTCAGTGACTGCATTGACGTCATTACGTTGATGGACACACTTTCTCAGGAAACTCTCTGAGTACCCAGGGCTTTTCATCCCTTGGGATAAAGTTCTTATGCATCAGATTTCCCAAGTAGCTTAATATTATCATTGTATTTCTCTTGTATTTCAAATTTGATACATTATTTTGTAGAACACTTCAACTTTGTTCTGTTTTAATTATTTTAAGTTTGAATAACATATGTAATTCCAGGCATGGTTAGGTTAGTTGGAATAAATTAATCAGTTAATTAATATTTTACATTCTCTTACAAAATTAGATGCGCAATGTTTAATTACTTGCTAAAGCTTATCTTTTAGTAAATCAATATTGCAAGATAAATCCATTTATCATTCTTATTAGAAAAATATACAAATAAATAATAAAACTTACTAAATGGAAAAAGTCTAATTTAGACCAAATCAACTGTTACTAGACTATGCCTGTCATCAGAAAGAAATTACAAGTATGCAATGAACGTTTAGATGCTCAGGACAATGCGCCTGAACACTCAGAGTAAACCAGCAGTTTCGTTTGGTTCTGGAACGAACTTATGTGAAATTATTTTCTACTCAATGATTGGATGATAAACACTCGTATTGGCAAACCAAATAGATACATTTGACCACATTTACTTTCAGTCTAAAGGAAAGCAGAAGAGGAGAAATGGTAAAATCGTTTACTACAATGCTGATGTATAATAATATGCACACATACAAAATAGATTGCATTAATGGCCTGGCCTAAGGAAGTTTATATATTTAATTTGCCAATGAAGTTATTATTTTGAGGAGTCAGTCGCAGAGGTAAGGACTCCCCCCCCAACCCCACGGTCTCTCTTTATTTCCTTTCACCAAGAAGTCAAGCAGATGTGGAGACCTTAGAAAAGCCTGTGTGGTTTAACATCTTCTCCACCGGCTTCTGTGGGGGTTGCAAAACTTTTTTTTACACAGTATTTTAAATAAACTTTATGATGGTATGACTTCCATAAGATAAAATTCACTAGTTTTAAAGGATGAGGAGTATAATACAGTGAATTCCAAGAGATATGAATGTCCATGCAACCACCATCAGCACTGTCAAAGGAGAACCTCCATCCCCCAAGCTTCCTGCGTCTATTTCCGTGGCCCCCTTCTCTGTCTCTCCTCCAGCGGCTGATCCACCTCCTGCCTCCCCGGTTTAGATTTGCTTTTCCTCAATTTTCTTGCAGATAGAACGGCACAGTGTGCACTGGGGCCCCACAACTTGCCCATCGGCTTCCTCCATGGTGGACAGCTGTGCTGCTTCCAGCTTGAGGCTTTTATGAATAAGCTGCTATAAACATTCGTGTACACGTCCTCTTGTGAGTATTTTTTTTTTCATTTTTATGTAAGTAAAAATCTAGGACTGGATACTATAGGTTATATGGTAAGTTTATATTTATATTTTAAAAATTGCGAAACTGGTTTTCAAAGACAATGTATCATTCTACGGCCCATCAGCTTTGGAGAGCTGCAGGGCCCGCATTCTTATCAAAGTGTGGCATCCACAGGCCTTTAATGCAATTCAATGGACAGCTTTTTAGTGAAGTCTCATTAACATTTTTGTTTGCATTTCCGTGATGACTCATCATATTCAGTATTTTGTCATAGGTTTATTTGTCATTTGTAAAACCTGTGAAATATTTATTCCCATCATCTCCTCACTGGCTGGCTGCCTTACTGGAGTTGTCTTCTGGATATAAGTACTTGGTTTGGTTGTGTATTGAGAATATTTTTTCACACTCTGTGGCTTCTCTTCTCATTTCCTTAATGTTGTCGTTAAAAGCGGAAATTTTAAAATCTGACAGCATTTATTTTTCCTCTTATATTTGCATACTATTTAAGTGAGGATTATAAAGATGTTTTTCTTATTTCTTCTAGAATGTTTTAATTTTACTCTTTGCTTTTCACTCTAAGATCAATTCTCTTAATTTTTAGTGTAATAATATTTTAGGGTCTATCTTCAGCTTTTGGCACCTTTTTAGAAAATAAACTGATGAACAAGTATTTTCAATTTCTGGACTCTGTCCAATGACCTATATTAATATCCTGTACAGTATCACACTGCCTGATTACCATACTTTATAGAAGTTTTCAACTCATGTGGTGAAAATCCTCTAAATTTCAGTTTATTTTTACTGTAATATAGCTAAATGGAACCTTAATAGAATACTTATTTGCTACTTAAAATCTAAAAATTTCACAAAGCTATTTGCATAATGCAATAACTAAGAAAATGAGGTGAAGGCTATATTAATCAGTTTGATGAAAATATTTCAAATTGTATATAAAACCAGTATATTGTACCCCATAATTGCATTAGTGTACATAGCTATGATTTAATAAAAAAAGAAGAGAAAAGAAAAAAAAAACCAATTGGAACTACTCATGAACACAGAAGTGCGTGTGGGGAAGTCAATGTCAGTGAAAACCAGGTTGGGGGCAGGGAAGGGAGGGCGCAGTCCCAGTAAAGGACAGCTGAAAACTTGACTCAATCTGCACCAAAGCAAAGTATGTTAACAAAACCTGCACTGAAATTCTGAAATAAAATGGTCAAAAAAAAAAGGTGAAAAAATTTTTAAAATAAAATTATAATTTATATTTATGGAAAGAGACATGCTGAAAGGTGTCATTTTCTTGCTCATTTTTATACCACACGATTGATTTAAGTATGATATTTACTATTTGAGATAAGAGCTAAAATTTTATGTAAATCATATCAAAGAATTATGTACATCAAAATTTAGAAAAAGTCACAAATGTATCAGTCTTTAAATATGACGATTTTCACTAGGCTTTCCAGCTACCCTCACTTTGTCACGTATCAATCAGCAGTCTTTTCCCTCCTGACCTCCTAAGGATACTGTTTTACCAAAATGAAATAGGAGAAAAATCTTCTTGGAAGACATCCAGAGTTCAAATGTTTGATGAAAACAGTCAGTATCTGATTTAGTTTGGCAAAAATACAGCTCATCATTCCGCAATGATGCATCTGTGCTGCAGGGCCATCATCTAGGTTATATCCAGGGGTAATATGAAAAATACTCAACCACTATACTCCATGGAGACTGAAACATCAGAATGAACTGTCACCAACAGGCTCGGGAATGCTGGAGCACATTGGCTCAGTAATCAACTGGATATCAGTGTCCCCAAACACCCTTGACTCAGGAGCAGCGAGGAAAACAAAGCACGCAGGGATAGACAGGCAGACGGATACACAAACTGAAGAATCGTGCAGGTGCTTCCTCAAATCCTTCATGGGGGGTGTTACGATGGGTAACTTTAGTGTGAAATTGACAGGCCGCATGATACTGACATACGTGGTCAAACATTTTTGCGCCTGTGTTTCCGTGAAGGTGTTTTTAGATGAGATGAACGGTTACAGTCATGGAGGAAGTAAAGCAGAATGTCCCCTACTGAGCGGACGTCACCCAATCCACTAAAGGCCTGAATACAGCAAAACGGTGATTGTCCCTCAGGGAGGGAGAGTTCCTGAGGCCTGACTACCTTCAGCCTGGGATATCAACTTTCTCCAGTCCTTCTTCTCAAACTGAAAGACAAGCCTGCTGGCTCTATACTGCATCTGCCCCCAAGCTATCCTAGTTCTGGGGCCTTGGACTTGGACTAAACCTGCCCCATTGGCTCTCCTGGGTCTCTAGATTGCAAACCTGTTCTTGGGACTTACCAGCCACAATTACATGGGTCAATTCCTTATAATAAATCTCTCTTTCTCCATATACATTTGTGTGTGTGTGTGTGTGTGTGTGTGTGTGGGTACATACTCCACTGGTTTTATTTCTCTGGAGAACCTTGGCTAATACAGGTGTAGAGATTTTTCTGGGTAAGAGGGAAAATGGAATTTAGGCAGGTAAATTCCCACAACTGCTATGAAAACCTTTACTAAATCCTAAAACTTTCACCCACTTCTTTTCCCTAAATTTTTGTAAGTAGAAATTGAGTTTGTAAATACTACTGAGTTGGTATTAAACTTGGTTAATTCTATCTGATGTATCTTGAAATGCTCATATGATAATATAAGCATGAAATGTTAATAGTGAAAGAAAAAAATAATTAAAAGTGACTACGTAGTAGTGTCAGTATCAATTTTAGGGACATGACCAAATTTCTTTTGTTTGTTTGGCATGTCACAGAAGGGTTTGCTCAGCCCATATTTATCAAGAACCTGCTCTGTCCTGGGTGGCACATTAGATGTTTAGGATGCCAAGACAGATGTGCCCACTCTCCTTCTCAGGGATTTTCACTTTCTTCCTCTCTGTCTCACAAGATGTGGACTTGTACTTCCAGATGTGATAGGGCTTTGCTAATGAGGTTTTGACTCTCTTTGTATTAATAAACTTATTTAGAAAAAAAAAAGTATCATAGACGAGAGATCATGCTTTAGAGTCCCACGGCAAGGCTCTGAATTCAAGCTCCTGCAACCACCTTCTGTATAACTGAGGCAAGTTGGGTGATGTCTCTGTGATTCAGTTCCCTCCTGTATAAAGTAAGGATAATTAAGTGTATCTTCCTCAAAGGGTTGTCACGAGGGTTGCTGAATTAACATATGCAAAAATGTTTAGACCAGTGCCTGTATAATAAACACTTTAAAAATGTATGCAGTTTTTATAATTTGGGGCAGCTAAGTATCTTTTGTTGTTGGATATGTGGACGTTATTATGTCACTTGGTATGTTGCTGGATACTCAAGTATAAAATACATATTACAAAGCCATAAAAATAAAAGGTGTGGTACTGTTAAAAAACAAACAATGAATTTTTTTAAAAACCTCCAGAAGTAGATCATACATGTTATAGAGGCATCCCTACCAGCGCTGATTAAAGGATGAGTTTAGCAACCATGTCCAGGAAAGCATCATGCTATGTCTTGAGGACCTGAAATCCTTTATAAAGCTCCAGATCTGTTGAGTCTGTGTTGCAAAATCCTTTCTCACTAGCTGGGTAAACATCAAAGCCTTAAATATGGAAGTGCCTATGTTATCTAGTATCTTAGATCGCACCACAGCCCGGAGGCAGGTGCTTTCTGCCAGCTGTGGCCCATCAAGAAGCTGCAGCCTAAATCTTCCCACTGGCCTTCCCCTCCTACCCACTGTTCATCAGAGAAAGATAATGAAAGGCTTCATTTTCCCTCTGCCTGAATTTACCCAACTGCCATAGCATTTCCCACCATTCAGGACTAACATTTAATTCTCTGACACAGAAGCCTGCTGTCGCTAAAACGTTCATAATAAAGTTTTTCTTTTCTTCCAATCACAACCGACAATCTGTATTTTACAATCACTTTTCATAAACCTACTTGTTTACACATAACCTCAGTTTCAGTTCTCTTTCTGAATAACAAACTCAACACCCTTTTCAACAGTTTATACAATATATTTGGGGGAAAGCAAACAAGTAAAATATGCAGTTTTAATCTTCACTTCAACATAATGTATTTTGTGAATACGTGGCATCTATTTTCTCAACCAAATTTAATATATTCAAGGGTATAAATCACTAGAGGGATGAATGCACACTGATGTTTTAATACAGGTAATAAATTTTACAAAATATGATGCATGTTAGTAACATGTTAGTGCTTGGCATTTTAAACACAAAATAATAAATGATACTTAGATAAATATATTAATAGGTAGCATGGTTAATAAAATACAACCTATGAACATAATTGGTTTAAATGTACTACTTATAAAACTGAAAATGCAAATGTCAACCTTACAAAACAAAAAGAAAGGAAAACCAGGTTGAGGACAAAGACAAATAAGGAAAAAGCAAATTACTTTATTTATTCTTTTCTTTGTTAATTTGTTCCCGCTGCACTGCCACATGAATGAATCACACAACCAAATTAGTACATGCTTCTTCTTAATATGGGAGGTTGTAAGGAGAGCCTCTGTAAATGGCTACATAAGTGTTCCTAATTTAAAAATAAGAACATAGTAAATAAAAAATATCAAGGAGTTTTTTTTGTCTTTGAAAGAACTGGAGTAACATTTTTAAACAGGTGAAGTGAGGTTTTCCTATTGTAACAGGATGCAGAGTGTGTACATGTAGACATTGTAACATGTTGCAACAAGTTTTGTTATAAGACCTTTTGGGGGTTTGTTTTATTCCTACTCCTGTTCTGACTGTTTTAACATTGAGCTTCCACGTCTGAGAGGAATATGTGCAATCTGCCTTCCTGTGATTGCCTCATGTCCCACGGCGTGATCGTCCCCAGTTCCACCCATGTTGTAGCCGATGGCAGGACGTCACTGTGTGTGGCCGAGTTACACGCCACTGTGTGTCTGTACCATCACTCACCTGTTGACGGACACTCAGGTTGATTCCCAGCCTTGTCATTTGAACAGTGCTACAATGAACACGGGGGTGCACACATATGTTCAGTATTTAGGCGTATACCTAGCAGTGAGATTACTAGTGCATAGGTAGTTTAATGTTTATCTTTTTTTTTTTTAACATATACATGTGTTAATTAGGTTTCCACTTCTTGCCTTCACAGAATTTAAAAGGCTTAAAATTTAATAACAATAACAATGTTTAAGATAAGGAATAGAAACAAAAACCACCTAAAGAATGAAAGAAGGTAAATACATTCAGAAAAGAAAACAGACATAATTTTTGTCTTTTTGAGGAACTTCCATACTATTTCCTTAGTGGTTGCACTAATTTGTGTTCTCACCAACAGTGTGGGAGGGTTCCTCTTTCCACACATCCTCGCCAGCATTCACCATAGCCTGTCTTGTTAATAAAAACCATTTTAATTGAGGTGAGATGATGTTTCATGGTAGTTTTGATTTACATTTCTCTGATGACTAACGATGTTGAACATTTCTTCTAATATACTTCTTGGCCATTTTTACATCTTATTTTGAGGAATGTCTACTGCAATAGTTAGTCCATTGTTAGTAGGATTATTTGATTTTTTCCTATTGAGTTGTTGGAGTTCCTTATATATGTGCATTCTCGCTATCAATTGCTTGTCAGATGGGCATTTTGCAAATCATTTCTCTTACTTTGTGGGTTGCATCATCCATTTGTTCATTGTTCCCTGGGCTTTGTGGAAACTTCATAGCTGACTTGATTGCAGTGTCCAATTTGGCTTTGCCTGCATGCACCTGTGGGGATTCCTCAAGAAGTTCTTACCCAGACCAGTGTCCTGCACCATTTCTCCTAAGTTTTCCTTCCGTAGTTTCATAATTTCAGGACTTAGATTTAAGTCTTTAACCAATTTTTATTTGATTTTTGCATATGGCAAAAGCTAAGCATTGGGTTCCATTCTTCTGCATATAGATATCCAATTTCCTAGCACCATTTTTTGAAGAGTTTGTCCTTTTCCCAATGGATCTTCCTGACAACTTTGTTAAAGTTATGTTTCCCATACATATGTGCATTTATTTCTGTTCCATTGGTCCGTGTGTCTGTTTTCATGCCAGTGCCATGCTGTTTGGGTTTTTCAACTTTTGTATTATAATTGGAGTTTAGTGATGTGATTCCTCCTCCTATTTTGTTCTTTGGGATTGGGTCATTCTGGGGATTTTGTGGTTTCACATAAATTTTAGAATTTGTTTTTATATTCCTTCAAACCCTGTCATTGGATTTTGATGGGGATTGCATTGAATCTATGATTCCTTTGGGTAGTGTGGACATTGTAACAATATTGATGTGTCCAGTCTATGACTATGGATTAGCCATGTTTTGTGTCCTCTTCAATTTCTTTCATTAGTGTTTTCCAGTTTTCATTATAGGTATCTTTCAATTATTTGGTTAAGTTTATTCCTAGATATTTTGTTTATTTATTTATTTTTGTAGCCATGGTAATGAAGTAACCCCCGCTTTTTCTATCACCCAAAAAGGTTCCAGGAAGCCCCAAAGCCATGGAAAACACCTGGCCCTGCCCCAACAGCCTGCATCCTGGTTGTCAGCCTCTCCCACCCTCCACCCCCTTGCGGTTTGGCCCCGGCAACGAGCCTCACCAATCCTGAGCTCCACCGCTTGCAGTTTGGCCCCGGCAACTAGCCCAACCAATCTATACGCCCTGGTTTGGCCCCGGCAAGTAGCCCAACCAATCTATATGCCCCACGACCCCTCACACCATAACCCCTTTACCCTTTACTACCCCCTGTTCTTATGGTTTTAAAGTTTAAAAACCAGCCTGTAACAGCCAAACGGGGTCCTTCCCTGGAGCGGCTGAGGAACCCTGACGCGTCAGCAATAAACTACCTCTTGCTTTTGCATCGACTCAAGAGTTGGTGACTGTTTTCTTGGGGGTGCCCATCCTAGCTGGAACCCAATTTGGGTCCAAAATCTGGGGGCTCATCCGGGATAGAGCGCCCATCCCTAGAGGATATCACCTACTCCATGGTCAGAGGTAAGTCCGGGCCCGGCACAAAGCCCTGTCTTTTTGTGTCTCCTTTCTTGTTTGTTATTCTGGTCCTGGGACGTGCGCCGTCCATCCGAATCTCAGGGTCCAGAGAGGGGCAGATGTGCCAACACTCTCCACCCTTGATCCTGAGAGACATCTTAGTGATCAGGGTTTACCAGCTTAGGGACTCTGTTTTTGAGATGGTAGCCACGTTTGTTCCAGCTCCCTCATCTGACTCTGTTTTTGAGAGGGTAGCCGTGGTTATTCCGACTCCCTCATCTGACTCTGTTTTAGACTGGGTCTCTTTGCCATTTGGGGGGCAACTGACAACTCCATCAGTCTCCTCGAATCTGCCTCTGGGCCTTCCCGGCTGTCTGATTCAGTTTTGGTTTTGTGGCGCCGTCATTTCGCCGTGCGGCTCGTCTTTGTCTGTTTGTGTTTCGTTTACCTGTGTCTTCTCACCCTTTTTGTGTGGCTCTTTCAGTCTGCAACCATAGGCCAACAATTAACCACTCCTCTTTCCCTGACTCTAGATCATTGGACAGACATCAAGGCCCGGGCACACAACCTTTCGGTTGAGGTGCGGAAAGGCCACTGGCAGACTTTCTGCTCCTCTGAGTGGCCAACCTTTGATGTTGGCTGGCCCCGGGACGGGACTTTTAATCTGACCACTATCTTGCAGGTTAAGTCTAAGGTATTCCAATCGGGACCCCACGGACATCCTGACCAAGTGGCATACATCATCACCTGGGAAGACCTGAGCCAAAACCCCCCACCTTGGGTCCAACCTTTTCTTCACTCCTTAAACCCCTCCCAGGCACCAGACCGCTCCAAGGCAGCCGTGGATGCGCTCCCACCCTCCACCTTTCTTCCCGTACAGGCGGCCGACACCACTGGGCAACGACACCAGAAAC
>CAUYON010186083.1:0-11740 GCA_963573935.1 Arctocebus calabarensis
TATAAATGTTTTCATATAGTGATTAAAAGGCCATGAAGGCTATGTTAAATAGTTCAATGAAAATATTTCAGAATGTATATAAAGTCAGCACATTGTGCCCCATGATTGCACCAATGTACACAATTGTAATTTAATAAAAATTTTAAAAAAAGAAGAAGAATGAAAGCTGGTCTACATTTTGGTTATTTGGAAATTTCAAAATTCTCTCATGTTGACTTTCCATGTACCTGAAATTCCATCAGTAGAGAGATATTCTTTGGTTCAAAATATAGAGCATTATTATGATAACTGGCATTTATTAATATCAGTGTAAGTATTCTATTTATTTTAATAAAACATGTAGTGCTAAGAAACAAAAGAAAAAGAAATTGTGAAACAGCTAATTCCTGTAATGCTGATTACTGTACTTAATTAAATATGTGGAATCTTGATGTATCAATAATATCATCTTAGAGAATGTCAACACTTAAAGCTCTTTTCAATTCAGCATTTTTTTTTAATTGGTGGATTATCAGTGAATAAAGCAAACTACTCATGCCGCTCTCTAATGATCCTCTTTTAATTACTTTTGCTATTTTCTACATGGCACTATTTCTTAACTTCTAAAAGATCACCAATATTTCTTGAACTAGAGACATTAAAAAGGAGAATTATCTTTATAGCCCAGTTTTTATTCCTTTATGTTCACACTCTCTTGTCAGAAATCTCTTAATACCCAGCCAATCTTCTGATTAAGCAATTATCACTACTTGTTTTTTGAGGTAACTTTATGTTCTGCTAAAACTGCTAAATGGCTTTAGAGACTCTCTGTGTTCCGATTTCGGCTTTTGGTATTTTAACCCTTTATAAGCTTTGAGGCAGGAAATGGGAACGCAGACTCCCCTCAAATCACGGTCACGGATCACAGCTATAGGGTCCTGAAACTGCTCATCATCACTTATTAGCTTCTGATAGAAAAATTAAGAAATATTAAAAAGAAAGAAAGGGGAAGATACTGGAAGAGAAAATGGAATAAAGGTTCACTAGGGTAGTTTATTCCCCTTCAAATAAAGTCATTTAAGAAGCAGAAATTTATTGGACTTGATTCCTGCTACCTGAAGGAATTTGATAATAACACATTTGTATTCTATTCTTCTCCAACCAATCCCTGGGTACTGCAGAGAGAGTTCTGTTTCAAGAGAATGGTTGCATGAAAACAAACTGCTTCTTTGTATAAGAAATATGTTGTGTATGATACCCTGTATAAGGGAACATAAAATGCAAAGACTTCCTTACACAAATTAGTATGTTGTAGAATTTATTTTGCTTCTTCAACATGTTTTGGCTTTAAGAACACAGCTAACAATAGTTTATTAAGTTTTTTTCACTAAATTCTAAGAGAAGGTTAGTGAAATAGTAATTTCAGCCATCATCTTTTGATTCACCCAACCTTTATGGGTACCTCGACCCTTCTGATGATATTAAAAGGAAAGAGAGACAAACAAAGAGTCCCAGGACCAAAAATTGGAAAGAAATGTTTGAAATCGAGCCCTGCTGTCCTCACTGATGCAGAAATGGGCATGGGCTGAAAATGTTATGAGTGATACTTGTTTTCATAAAACCTCATGTTTTGAGATTTATATTCATGTTAGCTATTTGATGCTTAGGAGAGCTTCTTAAGCAGATAGATCAAGTAAAAATATTGCCTTTTATGTGGTAAAATATAATGTCAGAATAATATGTCAAGTTAGTGGAATAGTCACCATTGGACTCTACATCCCATCATTTGAGCCCTGATCTGTATACATAATATTCAGTAACCTGTAAACAAATAGAATAAATCAGAAGTTCATTCCTTTTTTTAACTTACGTTTTAGTTGTTTATCATTTGCCTATTTGTTCTTAAAATAATACTAATGCTCTTAATAATAGAAACCATCTGCAGATATGAACGCCGGTGGGAGGATGTCTTCAGTAACCCTTTTCACAATCTGTTTCTGGTATCAAAGGACAAACTTTAGTATCGATCATTGTACATTCTCTCACTCTTCATTTCGTCTGTTCTCACCTCTCTTAAATCTTTATTATTGAAATGTTCCTGATATTATATTGACATCTTATTGTATCCAGCAATTGTGGGTAACATCAGGCTGACCATCATAATTATTCTTGATATTTTTCCTGGATCTTACTGATAAAATCAGTATTGACATTTTTTCCCTGATGATGTAATGAGAACTTAATGGAATAAAACAATGATAAAATACTTGAACTTCTCACTATGCCAGACATAATCAGCCCCTATTTTGAAACGAGCAATTATAGCTCATCATGGTCAGGCTCTTATTCATTGACCGTAGTTTTGTTGATGATTGCATGGTCTTGATTCCCAGATGTCATTTGGGACCTTTATTTGAGATAATAAAAAATAATTCTCTACTCAGGTGATTGAAAATGTATACTGTTTCCATTGCATCATTCTTCTGAGGACATATCACTGAATACTACTGTGAAACTTATCTTTAGAGAGGGCTAACAGTGACACATTGTTACACCTTGCTTAGGTCCCAGAAGTCTTCACACTGTTGGGTTTAAAGTGCAGATTTGGTGTCCTGATATCATAGACTATAACAATTTGGAGCAAAATACGTGCAAAGAAAATGTAAAAATAGGGGCTTTCTCACAATGTACCTGGATTTGCTTATTCTTACTGGAGAACCTCTGTCAGAAATTAGCACACGTGTAAGAACTCTTAACAAATGTTTTGCATATGTTTGCAAGATGGAATCTTCCTGTAATTTAACCCCAGTTACTGAATAATTTAAGCCATTAGCCAAATCACTAACTTCAGTTAGTGTCTATTTCCTACTTTTCCTCTAGTGCTTTATATGTATTTATGTGGATATCAAAATAATGTCTGTTTATATATAATAATATATATGTTATATAAATATGTTATATACATGTTTTATACATATAAATATATATTGCCCAAGACATTTTAAACTCCTGAGCATTAGAGACTGTGCTTTATTATCATTTTAGTGGTAGTAATAGAGTGCCTAAAACAGAGTAGGCACTCAATAAATTACTGTGAAATAATTCACGAATGATTATAAATTACAAGAAATCTGCTTATAAAGACTTCATCAAATTGACTTTATGATCAATAGGATCCTGTGAATACTTTCTTTCCATAGTACAGCATAATGTATAATATGTAATGAGACAAGTTTAGCTGCTCTGATTCTGGGAATCATGTTTCTAAACATATGATCTTTAATACAAAAACATTTAAATGAAGTTGAATCATGCATTGTGAAATGTAGTAAAATTGCATAAAAGGATCAGAGATTATTTTCTAACTCTACTCACAAACAGTAAAAAAAAACCTCTAAAATTTCTTCTTGCCAGTGTTATGTATCAAAGCCAAAATAAATAGATGATCATCTCATAAAAAATTCACAAACACGCCAGGATCTGGGGCTCTTGTAAACCTTTAAAAAATGTATATTTTTCCCTAAGGCATGTTGTTTTTTAGGTAGTTATCTCTTTCTTAAATATTTTAATGCTCAAATCCATAAAATGCAACATTCTCTGAACTTAATTTTCTAACAAGGAAATTTGGTTTGTGAAGAGCCTGCTACCCTCCCCACTGCGTCTGTCCTCACCAAATACGACCATTGTAATCTGGGACTTGGAAAATACTGGTGGGGTATTATTATTTTTCTTTTTCTTGTAGAGGACTAAATGTGAGACAAAATAAATTGACATGCAAATACTTTTTTATTAAATTTATCTGTTGCGATCTCAATCAGATATAGATAGAAAAGGAAGCTAGTATTATTTCCCAATGGGAAACTCACCATACAGAAAGTGGAACTTTTTTGAATAATGAAATTCAATTTTAGAGATGACTAGAATATAAAAACTGAGAGTTGGTTCACTTCATGAAATGTAGCTAGTGCAGAAAGAGTTGCCCCCCCTCAAAAAGAAAACAAACCAAAAAAGAGGAATAAAAATTACCATCTTATGATTAGTGTCACATTGAGAACTTGAGGAAGGTTAATTATTAAGTTCTACAATGCAAAGAATATTCCTGTGATCCTCCCTGTTATACTGAAAGTAGTATTTTTCTTCATCCTTCAAGGAGCCGACCTCATCTTCATAAAGAAGCAAATATTAGAAGTGGCCATGTTGATAGAACTGCTGGGATTTCGGAGGGCCTGTCTTGTCGGACTCTGTCCTGAGAATGGAGCCAAAGTAATAAAGGGACCTGCGACCAGCCCGTCACTATGCTCAGGTCCTAACCTAATCAGGACACCCACTTTCCTGGCAGGTTGTTTGAGGAGACTAAGAAAGGACTAATTCAGTAACAGTGTTAATTCTAGATGCCCTTGGAACTATATTCGAAATGAAACTTTAAAAAAAGATTGAATTCCATAAAATTTAATAGACTTTTATAGATATTTATTTAACAGCAGTTATTTTAATTAACCTTATCAGTTTAAGTCTAATAATATGGTGCTGGCTATGGGCCAGCTAGTCTTTTGAATTTTTTTCATTTCATGTGCCTGGCAATCCACTTCACGTAACAGATTGGATACATGGTAATAGGGCTGCTGAGATATTAAGTAATGTGCCCAAGTAGACACATTGATGAGGTAGAATCACCATGAGAGTCCAAGTGTTCTGATTCAAAAGCTCTATTTTTTAAAATTTTTTAAATTAAATCATAGCTGTGTACATTAATGTAATTGTGGGGTACAATGTGCTGGTTTTATGTACAATTTGAAATATTTTCATCTAACTGGTTGACATAGCCTTCACAGTATTTTCTTAGTTTTTGTGTTAAGACATTTATATTCTACATTTAGTAAATTTCACATGTACCCTCGTAAGATGCACCGTAGGTGTGGTCCCACCGATTACCCTCCCTCCACTCATACTCCCAAACTCTACTTTTAAAATTCTGTAAACAGAAACTTACTGTGGAGATAAAGCTAACAAGATTTGAGAATTTGAGTTTCAGCTGAACCCATCTTATTTATTTCAGCTTGTTTAGAGATTATTTAATTTATAAAATATAATTTCTTGTGTATTCCCAACTTAAAATCTAGTCATTTTTTACCAGTGGAGCTTCAAAACAAATCTTCTTTATATGTAAATAATCATAATTCTTTCAATATGTAAAACTTATTAACAGAAACATAACTTCTGCCAGAACAGACAAATGGTATTATTAAATAGTTCTTATCCCAATGCCTTAGGCTATCATAGGCCTTTTAATTGTAATTATTTTTTATTGCGTTTATTTCTAGAATTTTCTATTTCTTTGAGGTTGCCATCCTTGTCATTAGCTGGAAGCTACAACATAAATTTTTCATTCAAAACTTTGCGCTTTTTCCTTTGCATGCAAATATTAGACAGCTTTCAAATGATAATATACTCTGTTCACTTTTTTTATTGGAAGGATTCAAATAATAACACTTTACTCTTTTTTAAAAAGGTGATCTAAATTTTATCTAGTAAACATTTCAATCAAATTATTGGTCCAGAAGGAGACATTTTACATTTTGATGTAGGATCTTTGACAATGGTTTTGTCAGATCACTGAGGCATAGTTTTATTTGTTTTTCAAACTTTATTTTGATACCTGAACACATAGCTTTGCTTTGATTCATGGGTAATTTATTTTTAAAAATAGAAGAATTTCTAAATCCCAGGTTTATATTTAAGATGAGTATAAACATGCTTAGATTGCTGCAACAAATTCACTATCTTTAAGTGAAGATTTGGATGAAGTTGCTCTAGTCCTATTAATATCCCTAACAGAACATGAATGATTATATAGAAGACCTAAACAAAATGATAAGACAATATTTGATATGAAATTTATACCTCTATTTACTGCATATTTATAAAAGTAAAATTGGTAGTTCCAAAGAAGATAAGTAATGACATTCTCTAGAGCAGATGTGATCATTTAGAACTGTAACAAAGAACCTCACTCGCCCAGGTGTAAAAGAATTAAATAAAATCCTTACCAACACTGCTTCTTCATTACAACTCAGCTAATAAATTAACATTTTCACTACCTGTCTTAAGATATTCAAAGCATCCCAGTGTGATGTTTCAGGAATCATGAAGGGATTTTAAAAAAAATAAAAAAAAAATAAAAATAAAAATACATATATATATATATATATATAAAGTGTTTGAAAATGTCCACGAAGTATACCTCTGAGGTCAGAAACCTGCATGTGACCGAGATCTGTTTGACATTCTCCACTGTCCTTTAAGATTCCGATTGGGTAAGACAGGAGCACGCAGCCCTGAATCACTCAGTTAATATAATCTGGGATGGTCAGGAAAGGAACACCACTTTTGTTTATATTCCTCTTTACAAGTCCTATAAATTTGCCTCTCAACCGTATACATTTACTTAGGACCACTGGGCTTTGTTTCAGTAAAGTCAGACTGTGACTTAGACCAAGCCTCCAGCTCAGAACAGTTAGAAACACTAGATAAAACACGATGAAACTGGAACTAACCAATGACCACCATGTGTACAGGGAAAAGTGCTCATGTACAACAACAACAACAAACATTTATAGCCCCTTCACATTTTCAAATTAAAAAACAAACAATAAAAATCAATCCTTCACAAACTATTCTAACAAATAGAAAAAGAGGGACTATTTCCTTCTTCATTCTATGAGACCAGTATCATTCTGACACTAAAGTCACATTAGAAAATTAAAGACCAGAGCCCACTATGAGTATAGTGAAAGTGATTCTAAACAAATACAATAATTAGCATAAAGAAAAAAAAGGTGATAGGGATCGGATGCTTGGCTCCTCCGAATCACATGTTGAAGTTCAATGGGGAGCCTGGTGGCAGCTGTTTGGGTCACAGGGGGAGACCCGTCTTGAGGGCTCGGTGCCTCCCTCGTGACACTGACTGAGTTCTCCCTTTATTAGATCATATGAGAGTCAGTTGTTTAAAGAAGTCTGGCTCAGCCTTCTTTCCTTCCTTTGAACCCTCTCCCCAACAAAATGACACACCTGCTCCCCTTTCACCTTCTGCCTTGACTGGAAGCTCCCTAAAACCCTAACCCAAAGCAGATGCTAGCATAATGCTTTTTGTTCAATCTGCAGAGCTGTGAGCCAAATATACCTCTTTTTATTTAAACAAAAAAAAGTTCACTATTTCTACAATTTTGCTAATATTTATAGCATACAACGTTTAGGTAAAAAAGGAATATACCTGAGGAAGAAGGCAATGCTGTAAAAAACTGAAACCTATCAATGTAATGAGCAGATGTCAATATAAATTCATGACCATAGTCATATACACCAATAAAATAAAAGAAACTTTGTTAAATTTGAATTTCAGATAAACATTGAATATCTCATGAAATATTTGGGGCAAATGTATATTAAAAATTATCCATAAAAAAACTATTCATTGTTGATCTATAATACCATCCGATCTTTATGTGATATTCAAATTCCACTGGGCATTCTGAATTTTATCTGGGAACGCTATCCATGACCTAGGGGGTGCAGAGGACTCAAATATTAGATTTCCCAGAACCAGATTTTAAAATAATGACACTGACAATGCTCAAGAATTTAAAAGAAAAACAAGAGAGAAAGGCCTTCATATGGTCTCAGGTCCAGGTTTTAACAGCAGTTGCCAGCAGAGAAAGCAGTGATTAGACAAGAGACATCATCACTGGAGAGGCCTGTGACCAGTGTGTGACCACTGATTCCATTTGAAGTAGATTAAATACAGAAAGTGAAAACAAACACTTTAAAAGAAAGAGAAAGAGAGTTGAACCAGTAGAAGTTCCTTTGCTCCTGGTCAGGCTGGGAAGCAGTGAGGAAGACCACATGAACCACAGAGGTAATTTTGTCTCCAAGCTAACTGTTTGAAAACTTGGTGTTCATCCTACCTGTACTTCCCACAACTTTTTATTGTTATCCTTGTTTTTGTTAATTTATCTCTGTGAAGGCAGCTTATTTTATTTCCTCTATATTTTCGCAATGATGAGAAGCTGGTTTGTACCAAAGACTGTGCCTGAACCTCAATACCTTGTGTGATTCACTGAGTCTACTCTTTTTTTTATTCTTTTTCTTTTTCCTTTTATCATAATGCATAATCTAAGACGTATATTGAAGGGAGTTTTTAAAATCCAAATAATGTCTTTGAAATGTTTATAGTAACTGTCTTTTGGCTGAGATTCCTGGCATTTCCTTTGAAAAAGGTAGATACTTAGATACTGTTTCAGAGCCCCTATTTAGAAAATGTCCTTTGTTCTAGGATTGCTTGAATGGTTTCTTCCCCCTCTATTCTTCCCTCCTACAAAATTCAGAGGAAAAGGTAAGTAAACAATGAATGAAGTAAATGTTATACTATTGCAAGCATTGCTACTAACATTTCTCAAGGGCGGTAAGACATTATTTACAAAAACCTATTCAAGAAGCTAAAACCGAGTTACAAATATACACGCAGATTATTATTTGTCCTAGTATTATCCTTTTAAATGTCTCCTTCTTTGGGTATCTTCCATTGCTCACTATGAAAACCCTAAACATTTAAAGTGGTGATCCAAAAAGCAATAACATTTCAGTAAAAATAAAAGTCTAAAGCACCATGTAATGAAATATTGACACATATAAACATACAATATAAAAGAAAAAAGATACTTTATATTGTTATTTAATAATTTCTATTCAATTAAACATTTTAATCACTTAATCTTTATTAGTCTAGTATCATGTTTGGAATTCCCACTACTCGGGGAGAGATAAGAAGAAAAAGTACATTTTTCAATTGTATAGTAATTAATAATATTACATTTAATCATTTATAAGTATATTTAATAAATACAAATTTACAGTTTATAGAGCTCATGTACCCTAACAATCCTTTCAGTAGAGACATATTTGACAATCACCATTTAAAAGGTACATAGGGGGAGCCTGAAGCCAGAAGTTTTCAAGTTATTCGCTAAAGGTAATGTTTGAATTTAAAAATGAAGGCAGGATTAAGATGGAAGTCTTTTTAAATCATAAATACAATCATCTTTTTGCTGTAATGTTTTCTCTGATTCTTCTGAAAAGTTTGTATTTTATAGGGTTGTACTCCCTGGTGGGATCCGACAGGAGCATTTTTTAAATTTCAGATTAATATGAGGCACAGATGATGAGGTTACGTTTTGTGTGTGTTAGGGTAAACTCACTCGATGGAGCAAAGTGGAGGTATACAGCACCCCCCCAGGAAAAGCGCTCCACTTTAACTTGAACTCTACCCAACAAATGATAGGAGCATTTGTAACCTTTCACATTGATCTCACTTGAAAAGGGAACTAAAAAAATGAAAATTTGCATTTTTTTTATTACTGCCTTACAGGGGTTTCTGACCTACAGGCCCCAGGGTGGATGCAGGCCCCTTGCTTCTCTGCTTGCCTCTGGTGTCTGCTATTGTGAAAAGTACGCATGGACCTTCTTTCCTTCTAAAATCAGCTGTTGTTCGTGTTTATGTATTGAATGTGTGGCCCTAGACACTCGTATTCTTCCAGTGTTCAGCAGAGAGGGAAAACAAAACGGCTGGCCAACCCCCAACGCGTATTCCAGCGCATTATAAAGTGCTCTACATACATTAACTCGTTTAATCATCTCCCCATTGCTACAAAGAGACTACTACTATTAAATTCCTTTCCCAAAGGAGACCTTGACACTTAGAACCTTGCAGGGCCAATTAGCAGAATACTGAGTAGACACCATACAGACGTAACTTGTTTAAACCACGGTCTGCAGCCGAGAACACGCTTCCTCACACTCATCTGCTCTCTGTCTTCAGCGGCAGCAGGGCTGTGTCGGTGATCCATGCCTATGCATCAAAAAACAAAAAACAAAAAACAAACACGCGACTTTACTCCTAACCACAGCACATCTTTTTTTTCCAGGCTTTAGACACATTCTGTAACGTTTAAATGGCTACTGTTCCCCCACAGAATGACCAAGCTAGTCAATACAACCCGTTTTCCTTGATCAATGCCTGAAGAACAAGTCCATGCATTCTGCTGCTATCACCACGGTGCTCTGGGTTTTCTTGTCCTTCATCCACAGCTCAACAATTTGTTCACAAAAATCTAAACTCTGTGACTTCTAGAGCATCCACATCATTACAAATGCAATTCACCCTTGTCCCACACGTTGTGTTATCTTCAGCATTATTATTCAATATTCCAGTGATCTGGGATTTCCTTGAGAACACCATTTACTATGCCCCCACTGAAATAAAGGCTCATTGTATTCTCAGAAAATAGATGACTGAGGGTAGCTTTCTTCTACCCCTCCAAAACATTAAGCATTGAAAGCATTGTAAGAATACTAATTTAATTAACACTTAACACATATCCGATTTGTTTTAAGATTCCACATGTGATTATGCAGTAAATATTCTAAATATCTATGAGATAAAAATATTAATATCACTGAAATATTTTACATTTTAAGTCACATAACCAAGAAGTGATCATTTAATAACCCTGATTATTAAATTCTACTTTTCTGCATTTGCATTTTTCAACTGTGCTTTAAAAACAATCAACCATGTTTTTTCTTTGAATCATAAGGTATCATTCTTATCCCTATTAAATGCATACATTTTCCTCTTCCAATTGTTTTCTGCTATGCATTACTTGCATGTTTTGATGTGAATCTTCTTTCATTCCTTGCCATTTATTCCTCAAAGCAAATTTGAGTAAGAGCAATGTTGTTATTATATTTGTTTTATATTGCTATCTAGTTTCTTTTTGCTAGAGCTGTTATATTGTCTCATGAAGAAAATAAGCCACAGATGAAAAATCTGATGAAATACAAGCCCTATTTTGTTAAATCTTATTAAATAGTACCTGCAACAAACGAAAAGATTTCTCTAAGTCCAGTCATAACAAATATTATTTTCTGATTGTAGCAAAGCTAGTATGGTTGCTCACTGGAGCATTCACAGACTTTGAAATAAAATCTACAAGCTATGCTCTGGCTCAGTATGACTGCAACAATTGTTATAGTTCAGCTGCTGAACTTCCTTTAAATGTCAGAGTTAATTTTAATACAAGTTCAGGTTTTGTTTTTATCCCTAATTATTGTGGAAATGTGTTCGTACTGTCTACCTAAGCAATGGTTTTGAAACTAGTTTCAAAACTGAATGCTATTATGTCAACATACTACAAAGTTATTTATGAAGAAGTCACCATTGAAAATATGCCACACAAACTTTAGCAAGATCTAGTGGAAAGAAACATTTATAAATTTTCTATTAGAATTTCAATAAATAGCATTTGCCACATATTCATGTGCTAACACTCTGACAGCACTGTGACTAAATTAAGTTGTAAAGCAACTGCCATGGGTCTTCACACACTTTTCAGGTTGACTTCTGGATATGTACTTTTTTTTTTTGCTTTGCTAAATGTTGTTGTATTTTAATACTGTTTAAAAAACATACAATTCCTGGGCGGCTCCTGTGGCTCAGCGAGCAGGGCGCCAGCCCCATATACCGAAGGTGGCGGGTTCAAGCCCGGCCTCGGCCGAACTGCAAAACAAAAAAAATAGCCGGGCGCTGTGGCGGGCGCCTGTAGTCCCAGCTACTCGGGAGGCTGAGGCAAGAGAATCACTTAAGCCCAAGAGCTGGCGGTTGCTGTGAGCAGTGTGACGCCACGGCACTCTACCCAGGGCGATAAAG
>CAUYON010186089.1:0-10484 GCA_963573935.1 Arctocebus calabarensis
AATGCCATGAAGGATATCTGTAACAGTATGATCAAAATATTTTTGAATGTATATGAATCGTGCCCTGTGATTGCACCAATGTACATAATTATGATTCAATAAAATTATTAAAAAAAAAAAAAAAAAAAAAAAAAAAAAAAAGAAAAATGCACACATATAAATGGATAGCTTAATGAGTTAGAATCAGATCACACCCATGCAACGAGAGTCATGATCAAGAAATAAGGCATTAGTAGGATTCTAGAAACCATTCATGTTCTTCTTTCTAATCAATATTCCTCCAAAGGCTATCAGTACCTGACTGCTAACTCTGTATGGACATAGTTAGTTTTAGTGCAGTTTTCTTCCTTGTGCATTGCAGATAACTGTGTTTTTTACAAACTGAAGATTTATGGCAACCCTGCCTCCAGCAAGTCTGCTGGCTCCATTTTTTTAAGAAACTTGCTTTATGTCATGTTTTTGGTAATTCTCACACCATTTCACAGTTTTCAACTATTGTTACATATGTTATGGCGATCTGTGATCAGTGATCTTTGATTTATTATTGTTAATTGTTTTGCGATACTGTGAACTATGCCCATATAAGACATTGATGGTTAAATATTGTGTGTGCTCTGACTGCTCCACCAACTGGCCATTCCTCTATCTCTTTACCCTTCTTTGAGCCTCCTTATTCCCTGAGACACAACATAATTAGGCCAAGTAATGACCCCAGAATAGCTTCCAAGTGTTCAAGTGAAAGGAAGATTCACTTGTCTCTTACTTTAAATCAAAAGCTAGAAATGATTAAATTTAGGAAGGAAGGCATGTCTGAATTTAACATTGGCCCAAAGGTAAATCTCTTGTACCAAACAGTTTGTCAAGATGTGCATGCAAAGAAAATGCAAAGAAAGAATTCTTGGAGGAATTGAAATAAGTAAATAAAGCAAATTTTTGCTGATACAGAGAAAGTTTTAGTGGTCTAGATAGAAGATCAAACCAGCCATGATATTCCTGTAAGCCAAAGCCTAATTCAGAGCAAGGGCCTAACATTCTTCAGTTATGTGAAGGCTGAGAGTGCTAAGGAAGCAGCAGAAGAAGAGATTGAAGGCAGCAGAAGTTGGTTTATGAAGTTTAAGGAAAGAAGCCATCTCCATAACATAAAAGTGCAAGTTGAAGTAGCAAGTCCTAATGTAGGAGCTGCAGCAGGTTATCTGGAAGATAACTGATGAAGGTGGCTGCACTTATCATTGGTTTTCTATATAGACAAAATATCTATCTATTGGAAGAAGATGCCATCTAGGACTTTCATACCTAGAGAGAAGTGAATGCTGACCTTCAAAGCTGCAAAGACAGGCTACTTTTTTGGTTACAGGCTAATGCAGCTGGTGACTTTCATTGAATTCAATGTTCATTCCAGTCTCAAAAATTCTAAGGCCCTTAATGATAAATCTGCACTGCCTCAGCTCTACGAAAGGAACAACAAAGCCTAGCTGACAGTATCGTATGATTTACTCAATATTTTAAGCAATCAATGAGATCCACTGCTCAGAAAATGAAGATTCCTTTCAAAATATTACTTCTCATTAACAATGCACCTGGGTGTCCAAGAGCTCTGATGGAGGTGTGCAAAAAGATTAATGTTGTTTAAATGCTTCTAAATCAGCATTCATTTTGTGGCCCATGGATCAAGTAGTAATTTTGACTTCTAAATCTAACTATTTATGAAATGCATTTTGTAAAGGTATAGGAATCTGTAGATTGCTCTGATAGATCTAGGCAAAATAAACTGAAACATGTTCTGGAAAGGATTCCCTGCTCTTGATGCCATTAAGAAATTTTTTGATTCATGGGAGGAGGTAAAAAGATCAACATTAACAGGAGTTCTGAAGAAGTTCATTCTAACCTTCATGGTTGAATACTACATCAACTTAGTTGATAAAGAAGTGTCAGGGTTTGAGAGGATTGACTCCAAATTTGAAAGAAGTTCTCTGTTGTGGGTAAAATGCATCACATTCCACAGAGAAATTCTTTTTGAAAGGCAAGGTTAACTGCATTGTTGAACTCAACTGCTGCCTTATTTTAGGAAAATTGCCACAGCCACTCAAACTTTGGGTAACCACCCTCTTGATCAGTCAGCAGCCATGCACACTGAGGTAAGACTCTGCATCAGCAAAAAATTATTAATACAACTCACTGAAGACTTAGATGATCATTAGCATTTAAAACATGAAGTATTTTTAGTTAGTGCATGTACGTTTTTTCTAGATAGAATGCTTATTGCCCATTTAATAGGTTATAGCACAGTGTAAGCTTAACTTTTATATGTTTTGGGAAATCAAAACATTTGTATAACTTTCTTTATTGCAGCATTTGTTTTATTGTGGTGGTCTGGAATCAAACCTGAAATCTCTCTCAAGAATGCCTGTGCATTAGTTGTGTCAGTTTTTGAGTTTTATATCAAAGGAATCATGCAATATGTTTTTTTGTGTGTGTATCTAGTTTCTTTCACTCAGTGTTATGTCTGTATGTAGTGTGATTAATATTTTTCTTCTTGTTTGATTTTAATTTTTGTGTGTATTTAATTTATATAACTAGTAACAGCTCAGTAGTAGATGCATATACTTTGTAAGTAAGCCATAAATGGGTGTTCATAGTTTGGAGTTACTAAAGTATGGCACCACTTATGTGGATGTCTTAACTTTAAATCCCAAGTGGACTCATTAGTTTTTCCTAGAGAGAACAATTCAGAATTACGGACTACGATGACCTCAGGTAGACATTTGCAATGAATAAACAACTTTTTAAAGAACTCAATTTGCACAAGTCTTTACAGATATTGTGATATTTACGTAGTTGGAAAAGAAAGTCATAGTCCAAATTCTCAAGGAGTCTATCATTAGTGAGAGAAACAGAGCAGTAAACTCAAATGATCATTCCAGGCAGAATTAAAGAGCATGCAAAAGCAATACAACTACAAAAGAGGTAGGAGCCTGAATGAAGGATGATGGCTCTGCCAGGAAGCTAGATAAGTCTCCCTGGGATTTTTGCTAGATCCACTTTGAATTTCCTTCTACTTCGTAGTTTCCCAATCAGATTTCTCACTTTAGAGACAGGATCTTTATTCCCACTCTCCATGGCATTGTCTTAGGTTTATGGGTGTACAGTATATATAGTTCTTAGTCAAAAGGGGGCAGCATTCACCCTTTTTCTGAAAATCAGAAAACACTCTGGCCACATCCCTTTCTTTCTAGGAAAAGAATACTTTTATCAGATAGCATTTTAGCACATATATGTATTTTAAGCCCTCTGTTTTAATTGTTTGTTGATACAGACAGCAACTGATTTGTACATTCATGTCATTGAGACCAATATATTACACAGCTATAAATGAAGCTGTCTGTCTCAGTGTCCAGAGTTCCCTTTACTTATGTCTTTGTCCCTTGCTTGGGCGTGGCAGCTTTGCTCAGACTCAGATTGCTAAAGGGCGGTGGCTGAAATGAACAAAAGGAATCAGTTCTCTACTTTTCACCCTGAGAAAAAGATTGCCAGGGGAAACCTAGGGGGAGGGGGAGGGGAAGTGCTGGGGGCCTCTGTTATTGTTTTAATTACGTCATGCTTTTTTACTCTTCTGTATTTTCATCCTTCTTTCAACCTACATTTATAAGCATAAAGGTTATGTGAAAGGTAAATAGGTAAATAAGTAAGCAACATGCACTAAGAGGATATATGACTGTGCTCTATTCTAAGGGCTCTCTTCTCTTTGCTAGCCAGGTGGCCTGTCAAGTCTAAGCACTTCATAGCTGCCTGCAGTAGAGGGTGTGTGGTGGAGACTGAGAGAGGTTTGATGCTAACGCTGCCAGACTGTATGACTGTGTGTCTCCATGACCTCTGTCCACCCAACCCACAGATAAGTGAGTCTGTTTTCTTAACGAAACACTGATTATAATGGCTGACTTACATAGCTGCCATGTTTTACTTGATTGGTTTTGAGAAAAATCAATGTTGATGGCCAAAATTGTAAAGTAATGATACCTTACTGTAGACAGCCCTGAATAGCATTCTGAATGCCTTTTTGTTTTTAAAGAGTAGACCTTAACTAAATGTCCCTAAATGATAAAGAAGAATTGGCCCACTCCGTAATTAAGTTTGGTAAATATCAAGTCACAGGTCAGAGCAAAGGTCATCTGATTTCTTCTTTTGTGAAGGAAACAGCAGGTTTTAGTCACTATGACTGACTTTAGAATGGTAGCTAAGGATAATGCCATTGATTTCTGATTAATGTTAATAGAAAAGAAGCCATACTTTGTAAAATAATTTAAGGAAGTTTATTCTGAGCTAGATTCGAGGACCATGACCCAGAGCCACACCCAAGAAGCCTAGAGCAAGTAGACTTGCAGTGGTGGGGTTACAGTTTAGTTTTAACATTTTAGGAAGACAGGGATTACAGGTAAGGTCATAAAAAACACAGAAAACATACATTTCTTTGGCTCCCAAAGGTGGGACACCTGGAAGAAGGAACTTATAGGTCATAGGTGGGTTTAAAAATTCTTTAGCTGACAATTTGCTGAAAGTTAGACTCTGTCTATTAGACCAGGTGTCAGTGAAAAAAATGCTTAAGATAATGGGTGTGTGGGACAGACTCAAGTGGTTTATAATGTATATTGAGGACCTGCTGGTAGGTCTTGCATAGCCTTAGCTCTGTTAGTTAGTGTGTCCCCAAGGGCATCTGTAAGGGGAGGAGGCGTGATGAGGCATGACTGATTTCCTTTCTCATGGCTGACAACTGAGTTTGAGGGATCCTCTTGGCCAAGAAGGGGTCCAGTTAGCCAGTTGCTGACGGGAAGCCTTAAGATTTTGTTTCAGAAACTCCAAAAGAAATGAATTTGGAAGCATCACAGATAATTACATTAATATGAATATCAACTCATAATTTGTATAGCATTTATAAACATTGTGACCCTGGGTTTTAGACTTTGGGCAGTACTTTCCTCTAGTCAAATAAATGATGCTGGGAGAGCAGCTCTTGAGAAGACTGCCGATGCCGCTGTGTCACTATGCTCTGAGACTACAACACTGCTGCTGTGCCACACAGACTCAGAACATGCAGTGGAGCATAGCCAAAAGGTTACAAAGGAAAAAAAAACCCCAAACTTCCATTTTTGATCCTTGTAGCATTCATTTGCCTGAATTAACAACCATGGAGTAATCTACAGAAGTCTAAAGCCCATATGAGGAAATGAGACAGAAATTATGAAACTATTTTTTAAACAAAGCAGTGAAGTTAAACATGTGTTACCAGATGAAGAGGGTCCAGCTGCCTGTCACTGTCAGCCAATATGCAGAGACAGGGATAATTCCACCAAACTTTGTCAAAAGCCTGGGATTCTGGAGAACAGTGAGAGCCGCTTCTCCATGACAGTCTGTTCTTCCATTTCCAAAATCACAGTTTATACATAAAAGTTCAAGCAAAGACCACATTAACCCTTATTTTAAATAATCAGCATAACTGATTCAAGTTCAAAGTTCAAGGCAAAGACCAATTAACCCTGATTTTAAATAATCAGCATAACTCAGTGACCTATTACAACATTCCAATTCAAAAGTTAATCTCCTAAATCAATCCATCTAAACTACTTAAGATAGGCATCTTTAGGAGGGGACTAAATTTATAAAAGAATAAGAATGAGAGACAGGAGGTAAAGATCACTTAGGACTTAAACCAAGCAGACCATCTGTGTACTGTTGGCCCTAGCCTGACTGACTCCATCTTATTCTCACTATATGTGGGACTTTCTTATGCCATTCAGAGGAAAGTTGGGTGACCCAACTTTGGAAAGTCCCGTAGGGACTGAGAGGGTCTCCAACATATGAACTTTCAGTTTTGACACCAGAATTATCTCAGGAAAACAGGAACAAGTTAGTCACCCTACCTGAAAGAGATCTTTGAGGCCATGTCGTCCAATTATCTTATTTTGTAGCTGAGGAAACTGAGGCCTATTAGATCCCTGCACAGCTATTTTTAATCTCTAATTTTTGTCAATGCTTTTTCTATTCCCTGTTTCTCAGATCATGAATTGAACTCAGATCACAGAATGATGCAATAGAGACAAATGGCACTTGTTAGCTGGACTTACCATGGAGATGAACATGGGGTTGAGTGGCTCCAAGAGTGGATGTTCTGAGATTGGAACCCCTAGTTAACTGGGGGAATGCTTGGCTGCTCCTTCAGGAGAACAGGGAACACCCTCATTAAGAGTTTGAACACTGTTCTGCACCTTTCTGAGTGATACTGCAAAGAACCAAAGACAGAAAGAAAAGTGTTTATAGGCATAAAAGGGAAAATTGATGTCTTGGTCAGCTTGGGTTTCTATAAACTGGGTGGCTTATTAATAACAAAAACATATTTCTCAAAGTTCTGGAGCATTCAAGATCAAAGATCAAAAGTCCACATTCTGATTTCTGGATTGTACCTTCTGTGTGTCTTCATTTGGTGAAAGGAGCAAGCTAGTTCTCTGGAACCATTTTTATAAAGTCATTGGTCCCACTCATGAGGGCTTGGCCCTCACGACCTATTTATTTCCCAAGGGTCCTACTTCCTAATACCATCACCTTGGAAGTTAAGTTTTAACGTATGAATTTTGGGGGGAATAAAATCATTCTGACCATAGCAACTGGGTTCTGAGACTTGGGCTATGTCGTGGATTTATACTTTCCAAATTGGCATGAAGTTTGCTCATACCTCCTCTTCCAGGTTATAAGGAAAATAGAAAATGTGCTAAAACCACTGAGCCATAGCAGGTGTGGTGGTACGTGCCTATAGGAAGCTGAGGTGAAAGGATCACTTAAGCTTAGAAGTTCAAGACAAGTGTGGGCAAAACAGTGAGCGCCCATCTCAAAAAAAGAAAAGAAAAAGAAAAAAAAGTCATTGAGTCTGATTTAGATACGTCACTTATAGTCACTTTAAGGAGAATTTGCCTTTCCAGATGATGACCACAAAGGGTAAAAATTATCTGAATGATGAGGCTGGGTGGGAGATATTATATAACTACGTGTGTGTGTGCACGGGGGTGGGGGGTTTAGGTGGTAAAGTGGTATGTAGACTGCTTTCCATGTTTTCTTCAAATCATTCCATGGAAATGACTACCAGTACCAGAAGGAAAATTAGAACTAGTTCTAATATTTCATTTTCTTTATTCAAGGCAAATATTATAGAATTAGAGCAAACATGGCAAAAACAGTATAAATAAGGTAAAACATGCTCTAAACAGAACCGATTTCAGCAAATATAGTCAAAGCTACTCAGAACCCCAGGTATGGAGTTACTCGCCACTAAAACAGAGTGCTTCCTCTCCTGTTCCTATTTAGAGGCCAAACATATTATCCCATCTCATTCCACTGGACTCCCCTGTACTGATTTCTAATTCTCTGACTGAATGTCATTCTCTAACGAAAGTCTCTCTAACCTCCTGATAGTATTTTAGATCGTCCTATTAAATGCCTTTAAAGCACTGTGTACTTTATCGTAATTTAATACAAAAGTGAAACTTGGCATGAATTAAACTAAAATTACACTTATAATAATTGAATGTCTGTATTGCTGCTAGACTATAAATTTCTTACAAGCAGAGACCATACCTTTTTGATCATTGTTGAAGCTCTTGGCACATAATAAGCATTCAGTAAATGTTATTGGCTAAGTCAGTCATTTGGAATGAGTTCAGGCTTTCAGATTTTGTATAAGATTCCTATTGTATAGATTAGCAATATGTGGAAAAGTCAATAAAATAAATGTATTATACACAAAAATCTTGCCAATGTGTGTGGATAGTGTTGTTAAGAGAACTGACTATATAAAAAAACTACCAGAGCCGAATCTTGGCTTGTATTCCACCACTGATAAGTTATCTCAGTAAGCCTCAGTTTTACTTTTTACAAATTGATGGTACTGTGTCAGCTGCAAAAGATTCCTCTGAGAATTGAATGAAACAATACAAATGGACATCAAGCACAACAACTGGAACATGATATATTTTCCATAATCATCAGGTTATTAATTGGAGTAGTTAAAAATGTAACAACTAAATGTCACAAATTTCTTGAGATGGTAGAAAATGTATGTGACTAGAGACAAGGATTTAATCTTAGTTTTTGCATTTAATTATCATATGACCCTAGGCAAATTAGAAATATCTCTGCTTATAACTTTTTTACATGCAAAATGAGGTAGTTAAACTATCTTCTTAGGATCCATGATGAAAAAAAAGAGTGCTATGGTTGTCCTAAATTTATAGGCAATTGAGTATTTATGTTGTGATTTTTCCTAGCCCTGTCTATTACTAGATTCTTAGAGGAGATTGTGTTACAAATTAGGGTACTGGGAAGCAGAGTCTGAAATGGAGATTGAAGTGCAGGAAGTATACTCTTATGATCAGCATCTCTTGGGGGCGGGAAAGAAATGGGTTTGGGCAAAGGAGAACTTGGACTGTATGCAATCAAAACTGAGTCTTCAGCCGATCTTTCTGTGATAAATATTTTGTTAGAGTTTTTAGGATAAAAATAACCTACATGACAGGTGTAATGATTTCAGCATGTTTATGATTTAGAATATGTAAAAGTAGACATCTATGGTGCTATCTTCTTAGCATCTCTCCCCCATGAACTGCTCCTTCCCCCATTCCAACCATTTAATTTACATGGTAGATGCTGTGTTCTTAGACTCTGCTGTCTTGTCACAGGTATTTTTTCAAGGTTGAGTACAAATCTAACCTGATAAATTTGAGTCAATTTTTAAGTTTACCTGGGAAAGACAGACAGTCTCTGGTGATAGGAGCCAAGATGTAAAACTCAGGCTCTGGCATTGCTCATGATCTCTGTGAGTAAGGAAGTTATAATGGATGTTAAAACCTACCAATGCAAATTATACAATGAAAAGAAATTAAACGGCTAAGAAGTCATAACAATCCTAAATATATATGTGCTTAACAATGGAGTTTTAAATTGCATGAAGCAAAAATTGATAGAACTGAAAGCAGAAATATGTAAATCAATAATTACAGCTGAAGAATTCAACACTCAGTAATTGATAGAATAATGCTCTACCCAGCAACAGAAGAATATACATACTATTTAAATGCATATGGAACGTTCATCAAAGTAGACCATATTCTGGTCTATAAAACAAAGAGATTTAGAGAACTGAAATCATACAGAGTTCATTCTCTGGCAATAAGAAGTTAAGGAAGATATTTCAGAAATCCACATACATTTTGGAAGGCAAACAACACAATTCTAAATAATCCACCAATTAAAGTGAGTTACCAAGGAAATTAAAAACATATTTTGAATTGAGTGAAAATAAGAACACAACACATCAAAATCTGAACTCTGACAATTAAGTTCATGAGCTCATCCCAGAAAAAGTGCTACATATACCTCGTTACTGAATATCGCTATAGTTACCTTCAAAGTACTCCTTTTGGGGAAGCTATGCACCAACACTAGAACCTGGTCCACCCTTCAGAGCAATTTAAGAACTTTTTTTCCGGAATAGCTGTTAAAGCTATCATCACATTACCCTTGATGTCCTTAACAAAATGTCTTCCTTTCAATAATTCCTTTATCTTCAGGTAAAAAAATCATTGAGAGCAGGGATGATGTTCTAAATAAAGTTATTTGTTTACTGAATCAAAACTCCCTCACAGACAGTGCTGTGTGAGCTGACTCATTATTTAATTCATATGCATCATTGCATAATGTCTTGATGCAAGAGTCATGAGTTGTTGGTCAAGATTTTCCTAATTTTTTCTCTATTGATATTTCCTTGGTCTGTGTTGTTTCTCACAGTCAGCTGCATTTTTACACACAAGTCAATGCATTTTTGCAATGTTTCTGTCAGTTCTGCTTGTTACTGGCCACCCTGACCTTTCTTCATTAGTGATGCTTTCTTTCCCTCAGCAAAATTTTTATTTTATTTTATTTTATTTTATTTTATTTATTTATTTATTTTTAATTAAATCATAGCTGTGTACATTAATGCAATCATGGGGTACAATGTGCTGGCTTCATATACAATCTGAAATATTTTCATCCAACTGTTCGACATAACCTTCATGAGATTTTCTTCTATATTGTATGAAAACATTTGTAGTCTGCATTTAGTAAGTTTCACCTGTACCCTTCTAAGATGCACCATAAGTGTGATCTCACCATTTATCCTCTCTCCACCCATCCTGCCCCCTCCCCTCCCTTCACTTGCCCCTTTCCCCATATTCTTATGCTATAATTGGGTTATAGCCTTCATATGAAAGCTATAAATTGCTTCACAGTAGGGCTGAATACATTGGATACTTTTTCTTCAATTATTGAGTTACTTTGCTAAGAAGAATATGTTCCAGCTCCATCCATGTAAACATGAAAGAGGTAAAGTCTCCATCTTTCTTTAAGGCTGCATAATATTCCATGTACTATAATTTATTAATCCATTTGTGGATCGATGGGCACTT
>CAUYON010186093.1:0-13987 GCA_963573935.1 Arctocebus calabarensis
TACCTTTTGGATGTAGCTATTCAATTTTCCCAGCATGATTTATTGACTAAGACTTCAATTTCTAAGACTTCTTTTCCCTACAGTACATTATTGTCTGCTTTGTCAATGAGCGTGAGGCTCTGTCTTAGAAAAAAAAAAAAGAAATGCTACTGATTTAAGTACCATGATCAGTTGGTTGTAGATAGATGATTTTATATCTGGGTTCTCTGTTCTGTTCCATTGGCTTGTGTCTCTACTTTTGTACCAATATCGTGTTGTGGTGGGTACCTGTAGTCCCAGCTACTTGGGAGGTGGAGGCAGGAGACTCGCTTGTGCCCAGGAATTGGAGGTTGCTGTGAGCTGTGATACCATAACACTCTATTCGGAGTGACAGCTTGAGGCTCTGTCTTAAAAAAAAAAGAAATGCTACTGATTTAAGGACATTGATTTTTGTATCCTGAGATTTTCATGAATTTATTTATCAATTCTAGGAGACTCTTGGTGGAATCTTTAGGGTTTTTTAGATCCAAGATTATATTGTCAGCAAAAACAATAATTAGATTTTCTGTTGGATACCAAGTTGGATACCCTTAATATTCTTTTGCCTGATTGCCCTGGCTAGGACTTTTAGCACTATTTTGAATAGGGGTGGTGACAGTGGGCATCCTTTTCTTGTTCCAGTTTTTAGGGTTTGTCATATATGGCTTTTATAATTCTGAGGTATGCTCCTTCTGTGCCAGGGTTGTTGACGGTTTTATTCATAACAGGATGCTGGATTTTGTCCAGTGCTTTTTCTACATCTGTTGAGATAATCCTATGGTCTTTTTTTTGCTATTATTTATGTGGTGATGAAACCCACTTGGTCCTGGTGGATTATTTTTTGACGTGCTGTTGAATTTGGTTTGCTAATATTTTATTGATGTTTTTGCATCTACATTTATAAGGAACTCTGATCTGTAGTTTTCTTGTTCTGTTCTTTCTTAGCTTTGGAATCAAGGCGATATTGTCTTCACAGAAGGATTTGGGAGGATTCTCTCCTTCTCAAAATTATGGAATAATTTTTATATGATGGGTACCAGTTTTTCTTTGTAGTTCTGTTAGAATGTGGCTGTGAATCCATCTCCTTTGGGCTTTTGTTTTTGCTGGGGGACTTTTAAATTACTGATTTGATCTCACTCTGTTCATTATTGGTCTGTTTTAGAGTTCTGTTTTTTCCTGGTTGATTCTTGGGAGGTTGTGAGTTCCCAGGAAGTTGTCTATTTCCTTTGGGTTCTGTAGTTTATGTGTGTAGAGATTTATGTAGTATTTGTGAATGATTTTTGCATTTCTGTGGTATTTGTTATAATGCCACCTTTTTCATTTCTGATCAAGCTTCTTTGGGTCCTTTCCCTTCTATTCTTAGTTAATCTACCAAGAGGTTTGTGGATTTTGTTTATATTTTCTTTTAGAGACAGAGTCTCACTCTGTTGCCCTTGGCAGAGTGCTGTGGCGTCACAGCTCACAGCAATCTCCAGGTCTTGGGCTTAGGCAATTCTCTTGCCTCAGCCTCCTGAGTAACTGGGACTACAGGCGGTCACCAAAACATCTGGATATTTTTTGTTGCAGTTTGGCTGGGGCTGGGTTCCAACCTGCCACCCTCAGTATATGGGGCTGGCGCCCTACTCACTGAGCCACAGGCGCCACCCTTTGCTTATATTTTCAAAGAACCAACTTTTTGTTTCATTTATCTTTGGTTTTGTTCTCTAATTATTTAGACTGCCACATCTTGGACTTCCATACTCCATAGTATTTTCCTGTCAGTTCTGCCCATGTGCTCCCCTCAAGTCCAGCTTCCAAACCTCCACCTTGTGTCCCCCAGCAACCCGCATGAGTCTAGGGGGAGGTGGCTGCTCACCTCTGTGAAGTCCCCAGCAGGTTCCTGAACTTCTATAATCTACACCTGAGCTACTCTCTTCTCCCCTCTCCTTTATCTGAAACTCTACTTTCCCCCTGTGCCAATCAGGTGAGTTAAATCTCTAGTCAGCCATCTTGCTCCCTTCCAGTTATTTTGTCTGCTTGTCTGACCTGCTGGTATGCATCTCTGTGAAAAACTGATGGGCAAGCTCCCACAATGGGCACTTCAGTTCCGCTGCAAATCCTCAAGAGAAAAGGCATGAACCCCACTCTCTGTGGAAACCACAGACTTCAGAGTGTACTGGCTGGGAGGAGGCAGCTGCTCACCAAATTCTCAGTTCAGACTGCTCTTCCACCTGCAGTGGGTGGAGGGGGGTAGAAGAAATCACTTTCCTTGCAGGGGAACCCTGCAAGAATGTCTAAGCTATGAGAGTTCTCCCCACTGTCCATGTTTGTTGCAGTGCCTGGGCTCCTGGAGGTAGAAAAGTTTTTTAAGTAACTTGGTAGCCTGCTGGTCACCAAACAAGTGTAGGAGGGAAAATGAGATAACTCGTTACCCCTTCACAGGGCTCTGAGCCTCTCTGGGTTTGATCCTCACCAATATCTTTTCTCCTTTATCTTCTTTCTTCTTTGCTTCACAATTTTCCTCTGTGAAGTCCTCAGCAGGTTCCAGAACCTCTCTCTATGATCTACACCTGAGCTGCTCTCTTCTCCCCTCTCCTTTATCTGAAACTCTACCTTCCCTCTGGGACAATCTGGTGAGTTATGTCTCTAGTCAGCCATCTTGCTCCCTTCCTGATATTTTGTATTTCTATAAACCCCTTGGGCTCTGCTAGCATCTAGCCCCAAGGTTCTATGAAGAACTTGAACCATTTGGGGTATCTGCAGGCCTGGTAAATTTAGTTGCAGTAGCCATGTACAAATGAATTCTTTCAGAGCTGACTTTTACTTTTATTTTGTATTTTTTCCTTAAAGCAGATTCCCCTGGATCCCCTTCAATGAAGTGATTGGCAAGGAATTGTGGAGAACAGAGGTGTTTGCAATCCTTGAATTCTGCCTCCCTGATTTAGTCAGAGCAAGCGGCTGACATTGACTATTCTTAGTAGAGAAGAAATGTGTCAAAAGGGCATAGGGCAGCTCCCACAATGGCTCAAAACATTAGAAAACTTGGCAGGATGAAAGGGAGGCTGGACAACCAGGACCAATGCTGAAAATGTGAACAGACCCTGACCACAGGCCTGGCCTAATGGTCTCCCCACAGCAGCTCCATTGAGCCTTGATAGCACAGCCCCCAGAGCTGCTGCTAACTACACTGGACCATACTTACCTGAATTGGGTATTTACTGCCAGTACTTACCCTCACAATGGATTATTCCCAGTCCCTGTTCTCTACATTTCTGCTATTTCAAAGCCCTGGATGGAACTACTTAAACATAAGGACTTAGGCCATGTCCCCATGCCCTGCTTTCAAGGGAGTTGGGAAGGTGAGCACCACATTTTCAGGCTCCTTAACAAGATTCCTAAGGTAGGCTGGGAGGATTCCTGAAACATCAAAAAGAGCTTCATTGGCTGGGTAGCCAAAAGAAAAATGTCATGACATATTAGTTTTAAGCCATTGTTGGTAACGTAAGAGAATTATTTTCTTGGTGCTTTAGATCTTGATATCAAAATGCTTTGTTTGTTCAACACAGAGATATGAGTGGGCTGAGGACCATGAAAGAATCTACTGTATGGTAAGTTTACACAGAACTTAGTACAAAGGCTCCATATCCTGTTTTTTAATCTGGGCTCTTCAATTTACTAGCCTGGTGATGTGGGAACAGTTACTTAATTTTTCTCAGCCTCATTTTCCTCATTTATAAAGCAGAAATGACTTTAGCATCTACCTTTTAATTGGGATTCTTGTTTGATGATATTCACAAAGCTCCTAGTAAGATTGTGCCTAGCATATAATAATGTTTAATAAATGGTAACTATTAAGGCTAAATTAGAGAGACTTAAGATGGGGATTGGCCAGAAGGGTCAAAGTGCAAGGTCTGCTGATGTCCAGGATGTACCAGATATCCACCTTCAAGGATAATTTGGAGGAAGGAGGTCATAATGAAAGATGAAGTGGGTGACCTCCAAGTTGGATGACCTCCATCAAACAGGATGGGCAAATTCCCAAATGCTGCTGGTCACAGGTGCCTGAGCAGAACAATCTGCTTTCAAAGTATAATTAAATAGGAAAATGCTCAGTGATCTCGAGGGGTAGACCCACCTCGGTGCCCCATCTGCTCAGTTTAGGCACAGCAATTCAACAGTGCAGGGGAAAATGTTTATCTCCAGTTTACAGAAGGTATTTTTTAAAATTCTCTTTGCAGAATTCAAAAGGGGAGTGTTTTCAGACACAGATAGCTCAACAATTTTTGTTTAGATTGGAATCCTGGGAAAGTCATCAATTCTTGGACACCCTCACATTTCACATTTCTATTTTTGTTCTATTTAGTAGATAATAAATAAGTCTTTATTTCTGCTAAGTGCTTATTTAAGAAATATCTCTTTTTAAAGTTATTTATTGGGAGAAAATATAAAAGATGCAGTTAGCTGTCTAACGGAAATGATCTGTTGGTGTTGCTGACTTACTTTTTTAGGTATGACATCAGTTTTATTATTATTTAGCCATTTTTGCTAAATTAAGAATGAGAATGAATCACTCAAGAAAGAAGGAAAGATTCTAAGAGATTTGGCTACATTTGTTTTCCCACAATGAGAATCATTTGAGTTTATATAAGATGTTATTTCAGAGTTATCACATCACCTCTAAGGCTGCTATCTTTAAGGCTGGGTTGATTGTAAAAAGCAGCACTTAAATGTTTTCATGGAGAGATCAGGGCTGGAATATGTAACACTGGTCATCCCGGGGGAAGTTCAAATAATGATTTACCTTTTTAATGGAAGCAGGAAATGTAACTAACAACCATTTGTGGGTAACAATTGAATATTTCATGGTGGCAGCAATGACTCATCTCTATTTCCTATAGCAACTGGAGCAAAATTAAACCCAGGTTTTAAGACTTTCAGGAAAGTACATAATGTGAAGTTTAAAACTTGATCCTGTCTCCCATCCTACTAGCTCGCCTTCCTTGTATTACTCTGGTACTCATCCTCTTTTGTAAGCAGCATTTTTCACTTCTATATTGCTTTGCAATGGGTTTCCTAATTCACAGGGGAAACTTGGTTAGTAAAAGGAAGGCAAATAGGTCTCAAATCTCAGGTTTCAACTTGAGATTGGTAGTAGCTGCCAGAAATATTATGTTGAAACGGCTTTTAAATAAAGTTGTCTCTAATGTGGTAGGAAGGAGGGCAGTGATGGATTAGTAATGCCTATCCTGGGTTGAGGAGGGAAGAAGAGTGACCTGAACATCACTCATTTTGCCATCCTCAACCAGGATGAAGAACACAAGATTAGGAAAGCGATTGGCCTCAGTTTAGCCATGATACATTATGTGATTTTGTATAAACATCAGCATTTTAGTTTCCTCAAATGCTAGTTTGGAGGAAAGGAGAGAAATAATCTATCATACAAAATTCAAAAGGCTGTTAAAAAAGATTTGAAAGCATAGGGATCGATATATTACTATTTTTCAAATTGAAGGCTAACTGGACAGTTAATATAGATTTATGTAAATATGACTAAGAGCACCCTTGTAAATATTTCAATTTATTTTATAAGTGTGGAAGGTACAGGAGAAGGGGAGTGTGGAGTCCTTAAGTAAAAGTGGGAGACTTGTAGAAGGTCAGAGATGAAAGGGCATTAGACATTATCTAGAAGAGTGGTTTTCATTTCTTTCTTTTTTTTTTTTTTTCCTTTAATCTGAGAAGGTACCAAGAATAGGTACTATTCTGTTTGAAGTTGCTTACATCTTACTAGGCTTCCCAGATTCTTGGTGTATAGTAAGTGCCATTGAACATATTTGAATTTGGTTAGGTGTCCCAGGCAACTTCAGAAAGAAGTATATAAATTTTCCTAGCATATTAAATCCTAGACCTTACCAATGATGTTTTAGACCTTGACTCTAATGTATGTGACCGAAATTCCCCTCACGGAGGCTGGGAAGAGTGGTACTTGTTTGACTAAGATCCAATGATAGAATGTCTGGCATGGGGAAAAATAAGATTTATGTGTGAGTGGAAACCCCAGGCATAATTGTATTATAAACACAAGGACATAAAACATCAGTTGGTTCCATTTGTAAAATCCTTGAGTGAACTGAGCAGTCTTCCCAGTGACTTTGCCTTATCATTCTCCCTTCATCCAACAAATATTTGCTCACTATCTATTGTGTCTCAGGCACTGCAGTTAGCACTGGGGACACAATGCTGGGCAGAACTGATGAGGTCTTTGTTTTCATGGAACATGTGTTGTGTTGGGACAGACAGAAAGAACAAAGATAAAAAGATAATTTTAGATAGTGATATGTGGAAGGAAAATAAATAGTTTTCATACAAAGGAACTGAAGGTGGAACTTATAAATAGCAGGTGCTTTGTACTTGTTAAATAAATCAATAAAGGCCCTGTTATTGGCCACCAGTGGCCCCAGACTACACACTGACAATAGATATTTTCAAGAATATAAAGAGTAGAAGCATAATATTTGCAATCTTAGTGTTCTCATGGGGCCTAAGAGAAACTTGATTTGCCTGACTGAGTGGGAGGTTGGCTCAGAGCATTGTGGCTGGACCTTTTTATTTCTTTATGTTTCTGAGTTATGTGGCAACATTTCTGCACCTATGGCAATGTCATAAATGCTACTCCCTATTCATAGCAACGGTGCAGGGAGGAGTTATGCTAGGAATTTGTGACAGTGGGAGGAAGGGCATTGAAGTAGCCAAGTTATAACAAAATAAGTTTAATAAATTTTGTTGACTGAAGAAAGGCAAAGCATTTTATGAATCTAGAAAACAAACTAGAGAGGATAGTGTTCAGTGCTAGGAGAAAGGGGAGGCCTCAAAGTTGAGGGCAAAAAGGACTGAGAGGATGTCAGACAAATAGAGGCTTTAGGAGCCAAACAAAAGACAATAAGCTGATTTCATTTGTGCTGCAATTTGAACACGCTCCCCACCAGAGGAATGAAAGTGGGAATAAATACTCCACAAGAAACCTACTTCAAAAGCACAAAGTTCCCCTAAAGAACCATCACTCTTACTGTGACGGTTAATTTTAATGTGTCATCTTCTTGACTAGGCCACAGGGTGCCCACATTAAACATTATTTCTGGAGGTGTCTGGTGGATGTTTCCAGATGAGATTAGCATTTGATTTGATGGACTCTGTGAAATGGTCTGCCCTCCCAACATAGGCAGACTTCATCCAGTCTGTTGAGGACTTGAATAAAACAAAAAACAGAGGAAGAAAGGATTTGGCCCCTTCCTGCCAGAATGCTTAATCTGGGACGTTGATTTTATCCTGCACTTGGGCTGAGATTTATACCATTGACTTCCTTTGTTCTCAGGCCTTCAGGCTGGGTCGAGAATTATGCCACTGGCCTTCCTGGGTTTCTAGCTTCAAGACAGCAGACCATGACCCTCTCAGCCTCCGTAATCAGGTGAGCCAATTCTTCTTTATCATTCTCTCTCTCTTCCCCCTCCCATTGGCTCTGTTTCTTTAAACCCTAACACACTGACCAAAAAGAGATACCTTAAATTAGAGTCATTTCTCATTTGTGTGCTTTGACAAACCAATTTATGTGTCATTAGCAACTGCATTTTGAAGTACAAAATGCAAGTGAAGTACCTTGTGTTTCCCTGATGTCTGCCATACTTTTCTTCCTGGCACAGCGATACCACTTTAGGTCCAGAAGATTAAGGCAAAGGAAGAAGACTGGAGATAAATGTTCTTTTTCTCTCTGTCTCAGTCTTGTGAGATGCAATTTGTCTTCAACTCTGACATATCCTGGCAATTGTACAGGTAGAGAGACTGCCAGGGACATTTTGGGACTTGGGCTTACATGTTCAATATTATCCCTGGCCTTGAAGATGGGCAAACCAGAATGTCAGGGTGAGGAGCCTGGTTTCACTTTCACCTGTTACCTTTTTTTTTTTTTTTTTTATCATACTCAGAGGTTTCCAACACATTTTATTTTGCAGACCACTGGTTTGTAGCTTTTGAAAACCAACATCTGTATAAATTCCTATCAAATGTGCAGTTAGTTTCAGTTCCGCAGCAGCCTCTCCTGTACTGCACTCCACACTGACGGCTCGAGGTCCGGCTGCACATGCATAAAGGCTGCCGGTTGGTTACTGAGAGAGGACGGCGAATGCAAGCTAAAGCCTCTTCCAGGGAGTGTCATCTTCCCAGTGGTGGTTTCCTTTGGCAAGAAGTGGATCGGTTTACATGTACGGCTTTGGTGCATTTTGAGTGGCCACTTGTGGTGCAACTTCGATGATCCGGGGTTTGTCTATGAACCTAGCTGTGCGGTTGCCCTTCTCTACAATCCCAATAATCTATGCTTGGTGACCTTCACCGTATTTAGGGGACTTTATCTCTGCACAGAACTGAGCTGCCTGCTCTCGTGGTAAACAGATCAGAAGGCCTCCTGATGTCTCTGGGCAGGTCCTGTGCATGAGGCCGAACATGTTTCCACACGCCTTGCTCACTGCTGCCATCTTGGCCAGCACAGGAAGGTTGTGGATCACAAAGGACATGTCATTCCTCTGCTGCTTGGCCAGGTTCTGTGCGTGGCCCCAAATCCCAAAGCCTGTGATGTCAGTGGCTGCAAGAGCATTGAACATGTGCATGAGTCCTGCAGCTGTCCTGTTGAGTCTTGCCATGTTCATCATTGCTTCTTGGTATGCCAACTCGACATCTTCTTGGGTGACCACTAGTTTAATTTTATTCCATTTTTCTGGAATATCCAGCCACTGGTGCAAGGCCATGGTGACCTGTGTTCCCAGGGGTTTCGTCAGCACCAGCACGTCCCCGGGCACTGCATTATCTGGCATGATAAATTCATTTGGCTGGCAGACAGTTGTTGTGACTCCTCCCAAGACCATCCAGAGGTTTAGTACTGTTTGGCCACCTGTTACAGATGTTCCTGCTTCCTCTGCTGCATCTTTAAAACCCTGTATAATCAGGGGCATCACTTTATCCCTTTCCCTGTCAGTCATTTTATTACTGACGCCGAGGAGCATCAGCATATTGTCACATTCTGTGACCCCCGTTGTGTAGAGGTCACTGAGGACGTTGGCACATGCTATTCTGCCCATCATGTAGGGGTCGTCTACGATAGGATAAATGTAATCTGTGGTTTGCTCCAAGGAAAGACTACCGTGCCTCAGAGAAAAGACGCAAGTATCCATTCCAATGCCAAGCCTTGGCATAACAGCTCCCAGAAACTGCTCATCTTCTTGGAAGTGGTTCTCTTGCAAGGTTTCCAGCAATTTCTGCAGGACATCTTGGGGCACCTTGCAGCCTGTGCCCTTCAGCTCGGTGAATCTAGTTAGCTGGAAACTCTTGTCCAACTCTCTGGGTTAAAGGACTCCCGAGTAGACATGGTTCTTGAGCCCACTCCTCACGCTCAGCCCCTCCCCTCTCGCTCCCGGCTAGCTGAGTTCTTGACAGATCCACCACTCGCTTTGCGCCCTCCGCCTCCTCCCGACAGCGGGCGCGGGCCGCTCCTACAATGCACCCGGCGCGGCCGGACTCCCTTAAGCGTCGCCTGAATAAAAAAAATCCTGTTACCTTTTAATGCAATGGTCAAAGTTTATTACTTCTCAGTGTTCATACTATGGAACTTGGGAAAGTTGGAAGCTCCAGGAGGCTGTGGCATATGAAAGTATTTGGATTTAGCATGCAGTTTTTCATCTCCTTGTTTGGACGTCTCCCATATCCTGCTGGGATCATGAGCTTGTGTGTGTGTGTGTGCACTTTGCTGATGTGATGGTTCTGAGCACCATTCTGCCTTACATCCGTGGCTCTCCTGTTTAAGCTGATCCTCCTAGGGGCTAAAGTCTCCTAAAGTCTCTGTTTTGCTGTATCCTTTTTCATCCTTCAGGACCCAGCCTCAAATAGGTTAGATGCTCCTCCTCTATCCTAACACATATCCCACGTGCTTATTTAATTTTCTGTTTTCTCCTCTACTTAAGGGATGTAGAATAGAGAATGTATCTTTCTTGCTCACTATCGTGTCTGCAGGACATAGCACAGTGCGTGCCAACGAGTAGGTGCGTAATAACAATTTTCCAAGGGAATGAACAAGTGGTCTGGCCCACCTATCGCTACACACTGCCTGTCTTACCTCCCCATCTATAAAATCGAGCACATTTTACTTCTATCAAAGGGTTTCCACGAGGGCCAAATAAATGGATGAGCATTTTTCTTAGGAGTACAAGGAAAGTTGTATAAAACTGTAAGGTGGTGTTAATTGCTACGTGGCTGGCAGGTGGAAAGATGATGTCTGAGGGCGTCCCTTTTGTTTGTTGTTCATTCCCGCTGCCCAGACACAAATACACGTCATGGTGTAATCAATACTGTCTTTCCAGAGGGAAGATTGAAGGACACAGGGCTTCCTCTCTGCTCTGTCAGGGCAATGGGTGCCTTCTGAGGTGCTCATCGAATTTACGTAATAGAGGGCCTTTGGTTCTCACAAACTTATTATTTGGATTTATTCAGCAGATTTTCCATGATTAAGGTGTCCTCTTTGTTATTAAGATAAAACTGACCTTTTCTTTCTTGAGGCGAATGACTGATGAAAGATTATTATTTTTATTACCCAATCTGTTAATTGAGTGGTTTCTATCCAGGGACCAACATGTTCTGATTTAACGTCAAAATCTCTTTGTAAATTCAGATTGTATATGAAACCAGCACATTGTACCCTTTGATTGCACTAATGTGCACAGCTATGATTTAATAATAATAATAAATCCCTTTGTAAAAGGCTCAATGCAAGGGAGATTAAATCAAGGACTAACCAACGGGCATAAGGGATGAGGAGATAGATGAATGTATATGAATCGTGCCCTGTGATTGCACCAATGTACATAATTATGATTCAATAAAATTATTAAAAAAAAATTGATCTATTATAAAAGTAGAACTATTTACTAGATGGGCCCAGAGATGGGATGGCATGTCCTTGGAAGTGGGAGGGGCATCTCAGACTAGAGATGTTCATGCAGAGATTGAGTAGGGAGAGAGTTAACTCACTTATTCCACAGGCATCTAATGAGCACCTGCATTGTGCTTGACCCTGAGCTAGCTGCTGGGAAGAGCCTACCCCAAAGCCTAGAGATGTAGGCCTCATCTTGTTTTAACAATAACAATAAAACAATTGGAGGTAAATGAAAGTTAATGCTTTTCAGTTTCTTATTGTGTGCCACCACAGAGCTCAGCATTTTATGTGTACCATCCTACCCCTTGTCAATCCTTGGTTAAGTCTCACATCCCTACTTTTCTTTTTTCTTTTAAGACAGAGTCATACTCTGTCACCCTGGGTAGAGTGCCTTGGCATAATAACTCACAGCAAACTCAAATACCTAGGCTCAAGTGATCCTCTTGCGTCAGCCTTCGAAGTAGCTGGGACTACAGGCACCTTCCACAATGCCTTGCTAATTTTTCTATGTTTTTAGTAGAGATGAGGTCTTGCTTTGCTAAGGCTGGTCTTGAACTCCTGAGCTCAAGCAATCCACCTGCTCTGGCCTCTCAGAGTGTTAGGATTACAGGCATGAGCCACCATGCTGGACCTCATTACCCCTCTTTACCTCTCACTTGCTGTGTGACCTTGGGCTGATCCTGTTCCATCTCTGAGAATCAGTTTCCTTATTTATAAGGTTTAACTAAATAGCTCCTCTGGATTTGTCATGTTTTTTCTTTTTTTCCTTATCATACATAAAAACTAAATAGAGGCCTAAGGCCTCCCAGAGGTCAAACTTCAACATTCAGGGAAATAGACCCATTGAGCAAGGCCAAAATAGGGGCACTGAGAGAGGAAGTGAGAAGGTTCTGTCTGATAAATTGGATCCATTATTTTGGTATGAACCTGTTTAGATACTTATTGGCTTAAAGTAACTTTATCTCTTGTTCTCACATTATGTTCTTCTCAAGGCAGTTTGGGCCAACATGCTTAAGGATTTCTCTGTGTATGTAGGTACAGACAATGATCCATGAGTATCTCTCATTGCTGGAAGAATCCAAGGGCTTGGCTTCTGGCTCCTCCTGATGGACTGTAAGACTTGGCAGGGACTCAGCCAGGACACAGGGCATAAGCTTTTTGTATCATGGGCTGTGGCATAGCAAGGAGGTAGAGAGGAGGAGGAAGAATATTTTATTGCTGATATCATTTGAATTTGCCAGTGGATAGTAATAATAAAATCAGACTGACTTTTATTATTTTTACATTTTCCAAAGAAAGTGCACCCCTTTATTGCATGCACTTAGGGCTGACTACTCTTATCACCTGTCCTTGTATACGTCTGAACACAGTGCTAGGATCTGTATCTTGGGGGCTTAGTGGGTAGGGATGAGAAGTATTTCCTTAATCGATGTTAGGACAGGGACATTCACTTCTTAAACAGTCAACAAACATTGGTTGAACACTATTTGATAATAGTACCTGTGTATTGTACATGTCATAGCATTAGCTCTAATCTTCATAATTCATCCTATAAGACAAGCCACATCCCTAGTTTACAGATGAGGAACTCAAGCTCAGAGAGGTGAACCTGGGAGTGGTGCTGACCCAAGCTCAACTACACACAAATGCTGCCCCTTGTTTAAGCTCTGTAACTCTCTACATTTGCCTGGTTGCATATAATTTGTGCTTGATGATTCCATCAGTCTGTGCTAAGACCTTAACGAGGGCACCAGAAAGGCGGGCCTGCTTTGTCGTTACAGATGCCTCCCCACTGAGGACACGGGTGTAAGGATAAAAGCAAAGGCTGAACGTTGTAGCTCTGAAAATGAGAACTAAGGCTTTAAATCTAGCTCTTGGGGGAAGGATTCAAGAACTTCTTAAAGAGGAGAGGAGCAGATAAGCAATCCCATGATCTTGTAGCAGTGCAGTTAAAACTTTCCCAGGAATTTAGTCTAGCTAAGTCAGGTGCATGGATTGGGTTTTCTTTTGCTTTCTGCATTTTCCTCAGTGGCTCCTCCCAGCACTCCTCAGAGCCATCTTACCCTCTCTCTCATCTGAATTTCATCCACTTTCTGGAGGCTCACCTTGTCCCCAAGCTCAGGGCGCATAACTAGGTGCATGCTGTCAGACATAAATTCCCATGGAATCAAATGGCAAGGAGGTGCCAGGATTAAAGTCTGAATTTTCGCACATGTGTGTGTAAACTCTTTTCAAACACAAACTAATTCCTTAGGAACTATTTGGAAACTTTCCAAAGTAGAAAAAGGTCCACCGCAAACAATAAGCTTGCAGTAGTGGGTAGAGAGTTTGATTGCTTTTTCTTGGCATTAATTTCTTCCATGCCTAAGAAAGGTGTAGGTAGACAGTAGCTCTCAGGAAGAGCTCTGGGCCGACATTTGCTAAGTGGTCTGAGGAGGGGGCGGAGGCTTTCAGCCAAGTAGCTGGTTGTCACTGAAAGGCAAACATTTGGTTTTGAGTTCAGCTCCCATTTGGAATTCATTTCCCAAACCTCAAAGTGTGAGACGTTGCTGTTGTTATTTATTTATTTTCCTTTATTCTTAGGCTTGTTTGTTTTCTGGCAAGGAGCCAAGGTAGTTTCTGTGAAGGCTAGAGTCCTTTGGTATTTGTAAGATGAGGAAAATGCCACGAATGGTGGTGAAGAAGTTGTACAGAAATTGGACAAGAGGGAATTAAGCCAATGCTGCCTGAATTACCTTATAATTCTTTCTTTTTAAAATTTTTTTGGATTTAGCCACTCATTTATTTATTTTCTTCTCTTTTTTTTTTTAATAATTTTATTGAATCATAATTATGTACATTGGTGCAATCACAGGGCACGATTCATATACATTCAGAAATATATTTTTTTTTTTTTATAATTTTATTGAATCATAATTCTGTACATTGGTGCAATCATAGGGCATGATTCATATACATTCAGAAATGTTTTCATCGTACTGTTACAGATAGCCTTCATGGCATTTTCTTGATCACTATATA
>CAUYON010186094.1:0-19483 GCA_963573935.1 Arctocebus calabarensis
GCACTGTCACAGATAGCCTTCATGGCATTCTCTTGATCACTATACAAAGACATCGATACTCTACATTTAACAAGTTTCCCCAGCACCCTGCTAAGATGCACCGTAGGTGTGATCCCACCAATTGCCCTCCCTCCACCCATATTCCCCCCTCCCCTCCCCTCCCTTTCCCCTTTCCCTGTCTTCCTATGCTATAATTGGGTTTTAGCCTTCATATGAAAGCTATAAATTAGCTTCATTTTCATGTTGCCAGCACCCAAGCTGACTGTTTTGTTTACTTGCTTCCATTGGCTACATCCTCTCCTCTTATGCCTCTCTATCTCCTTCTCCTTTTCTCTCTCCTTCCTTTCCCTTTCCTCCATGTTCCTCTTTTGTCCTCTCGATTTTCTTCTTTTCCCTTGCCTTTTCATTTTGAGTTTTCTTTATTGACCCGACAGAGTTAAATTTGCATTTCTATAATGGATAACAATGTTAGGCATAGTTTCATGGCTTAGTTGCCATCCTTACTTCCTGATTACCCATCTTTTGATGGTGTTATTTGTTTTATTTTGGTGGAGTTTGAGATACACAAATATAGAAATAGATACATAGATATATATTCGGGATAAAAGTCCCTTGGCGAATATTTGATTTACAATTATTTCTTCCCATTCTGTGGATTTTATTTTTATTCTCTTAGCAGTTTATTTGACAAGCAAAACTTTAAAAATTTCGTGAAGCCTGATTTCTCTGTTTCTTATTGTATGGTTTATGCTTTTTGGTGTTGCATCTGGAAACCTTTGCCTAACGAAATCCCCAAAGAGTTTCTCCTGTATCTCTTGATAGAAGTTTTATAGTTTTAGGTTTCACAATCATATCACTGGTCTATTTTTAGTTGATTTTTGCATATGGTGCAAAGTAGGAATAAAACGTGAATGTTTTTATTTTTTGCATATGGCTATCCAATTGTTCTAGTGTCATTTATTGAAAAGTCAATTATGATTTCTCCACTGCATTGCCTTTGTGCCTCTATCAATAATCACTTTAGCAAATGCATAGTTCTATTTCTGGATTCTCTATTCTGTGCTATTAGTCTATTCGTCTAACTTTATGGCAGTATCACACTGTTTTGATCATGGTAGGTTTATATTAAGACTTTAAAACAGGCAGTATCAACCTTCCAAGTTTGTTCATCTTTTCCAAAGTTATTTTGGCTCTTTTAGGTCCTGTGCAATGTCATCTAAATTTTAAAGCAATTTGTCAAGCTCTTAAAAGGGTCTGCTAGAGTTTTGACTGGGATCACATTAAAACTGCTGATGACTTTTGAGAAATTTGACATGTTAATAAAATCGAGTCTTCTAATTCAGAATATATATCCCCATGTATTTAGGTCTTCTTAAATTTTTCTCAGCAATATTGTGTAGTTCCACAGTCATATTTATCTCTAAGTGTTTTGCATTTTCAGTGCTGTTGTAAATGGTTTTTTAAAATTTCAAGTTCATATTACTTGTTGTTAATACATAGGAAGACACTTATTTTGTATATTAATCTTGTACTCTGAAAACTTACTAATCTCATTTACCAGTTAGTTCCAGTAGCTTTTGTAGATTCCATCGTATTTTCCATGTAAATAGCTGTGCCATCTGAAAAGAAGTTTGGTTGCTTCTTCCTTTCTAATCCATGCACATTTTACATCCTTTTCTTGCTTACTGCACTGAATAGAACTCCCGGTATAATACTAAATAAAAATTATAACATTTTACCTTTCTCCTGGTCTTAGCAAGAAAACATTTTGTCTGTCACCATCACTTACAATGTCAGCTGTAGGTTTTTAAAAAATATATAGTCCTGGCACGGCACCTGTAGCATAGTGGTTACAGTGCCAGCCACATGCACTGAGGCTGGTGGGTTGGAACCCAGCCTGGGCCAGCTAAACAACAATGACAACAACAACAACAAAATAAAATATATACTACTGTTTTCATTTTTTATTTTTTTGAGACAAAGTCCAACTCATTCATTCAGGCTGGAGTGCTGTTGCACAATCATAGCTCTCTACAGCCTCAAACTTGTGGGCTCAAGCAATCCTCCCACCTCAGCCTCCTGAGTAGCTGAGTCTACAGGCATGCACTGCCACGCCTAGCTAATTTTTATAATATTTTTTGTAGAGACTGGGACTTGCTCTGTTGTTCAGATAGGTGTTGAACTCCTGGCCGGAGTTATCCTCCACCCACCTCAGTCTCTCAAGGTGATGTGATTACAGGAATGAGATATATGCCCTTTTCCCAAGTTGAAGTAGTTCCCTTCTATTCTTAGTTTGCTCATCATTTCAATCAAAAGTGGATGTGAGATTTTGGCAAAAGTTTTTACCACTCATATTGAAATGATCATGTGCTATCTCATTTTTTTGTTTGTTTATAGGATATATTACATTGATTAATTTTTGAATTTTAACCCAACTTTGCATTCCCCAGAATAAATTCCAGAACGCAATATCCTTTTTTTTTTTTTCAAACAAAAGATCTCACATAGTTATTACTGGACTAGCTTATTAGTGAAGAGCATATAAACAAAAAGAAAACTCATTTTCCCAATGAAACATTGCCAACTGCCCAAGTGATGACATGTCAACTTGATGATAGTGACCTTGATACAGCAGAAATATGTGCCATCTCATGTGCAATTCCTTATTGACTCAGCTTGGTTCTTCTCCAGTGTCTTCCCTTTAAGTCATGCCTGATTTTATTACCAGTTTTCATTCGAATCTACTAGGTAATGAGATGATTTTGTTTTTGTTTCTTGGCCAGAAACTGCCTGATTCTGAAAGTCTTAGGAGAGTGATACCAGAATTTAGTCTTCAGTAGGTTCTTGGTCTTGGTGATTTGAAGAACAAATCCACAGACCACAGATCAGTGGTAAGATAGGATTTATTTACAGAAAAGAATACAAAAACAGTAAAGCTCCTGGTAGAGAGAAAAAAAACAACTCAGGGAAAAAAGATCTCTCTCTGTGCTCTTTGTCCAGGGGTATACATAGCCGCATGGGTTCCTTGTAGTTATATGAGGCCAGGAAATGAACGGATACAGTCCCTTCCACCTGGACAAGGTGAATGAGTGCATTAATGAATGAATACAGTCCCTTCCGTGGGGCAAGGTGAATGAATGTATTAATGAATAAACACAGTCCATTCATGGAATTGAGGCTTAGGAAGCTTACATGAAATTGACCTAGGCATAGGAAATGGGGGTTCCCTGTTTAGTCATAAGTGTTAGGGGAAGGAGACACCAAGGTCCCGGTGTCTCCCCAGCAGTCGTCTGGCCCCTCTGGATACTAGGCAGGGGGTGGGCTCCCCCTTGCCTACCCTACAGCTCACTGGTTCCTCTGCCGGCTGCCACCGCACTGATACTGCAGGGGCAGAGGCAGCTGGTCTTCCAGCCCAGCTTGGCTGAGCTGGCTGGGGCACCACCTGTCCTGTATCAAGAGGACATGGCGACAAATGGGATTAGTCACATGCACCACCATGGAGGAGAAAGAAAGAGAAGGGCCAATATCCTTTTCTTTTAGATATTTTTATTTTTCCAAATGTGTTATTCATCAGGAGTGACTGAAATAAAAAATATAATTGGGTCCCATCATCATCAAGGAAATGGCTTTAAAACTGGTTAGATGAATATTATTGCTTCCCATTTTCAACCAGTAAATAGTTACCATTGATATGAACCTGTCAAGAAGGCTCAAGATATGTTATATAATACAACATGCCTCTTCACAGGGGGAAACTAGGAAGTAACTTATGTGTACTTCTTGATTTCATTGTATAAGACAAGCACAAAAGCACCACCCATGCCTCTGAGAACACTGGACCATGCACCTTTGAAAAAAGCTTTGCCTCCTTCATCATGAAGGGTCTTCCTCCAGCAGTCAATTGTGCCAGTGTACATGATGTCAATTCGGTTGAGCCCTGACTGCATCATCATGCTACGTGAACAGTGTCAAAGGGATAGGAAGTCAACCCAGCAACAGCAGTGACAGTTATAATCATCCAACTGATGATGATGTGAATATTCCTGGGATCTGGAAGCATTCCCTTTGCAGTGCCACAGATACCAAAGTAGGTAGTTTGGTAGATGATAATACCCTGGACAGACACGGTAAAACCTTGGTACAGGCCCCTAAGCCCATCAGATTTGTAGATCTTAACTGCACAGTCATCAAGGCCTCTGAATTCCCTTTCTGCTCCAGATTTACCCACATCAGCTGTTAGATGGGTACGAGCAAAATCAAGAGGGTACACAAACACCAGGATGTGGCCCCAGCGACACAAGCTGATGCCAGATTCCCTGCAAAGTAGCTCCAAAACTTGGTCCTCTTGTCCACACCACCCAGGAAGATCTGCTTGTATTTATCTTTGAAGGCAAAGTTGAGAGCCTGGGTGGGGAAATATCGGATGACATTTGCCAGGTTACCAAGCCAGAAGGACAGGACTCCCTGCTCCTTGGGGATATGGACCACGCAGTCTAATAGTGCCTACGTATTGCTTATCTACAGTGATTTGCTTGCTGGCATGTTGTACCCATAGCAGCAGCTTGACTCACCCAACGGGTGCTACTGTGGTCTTAGAGATGGCCGTGGCCACTCCACCTGCCAGGAAGTCCTTGATGAAGGACACAGCTGCATCTGTCATGTTGAAAGGAAGAGGAGGCACACCACTGAAGGACAGGACTAGGCTGAGAACTGGTTTTGATTCCAGGGTTGTGGGTCAACATCCTTTTTTATTACACAACTAGATTCAATTTGCTAAAGTTTTGGAAATAACATTTACAATTATGTTTACAAGAGGTTGGTGTCTGTGCATTTCTTATAATTACTTTGTATGATTTTGGTATCAGGGTAATGCTGGTCTTATAGAATTGAGAAGTGTTTCCTCTATTCAATTTTATGGAGAAATTTAGGAATAATAATTTTTATTTCCTCCTTAGATTTCCAAGTGAAATCATTTGGGCCTGGACTTCACAAGTGAAGTCATTTGTTGTAGGAAGGTTTTTAATTACGAGTTCAATTTATTTTATAGCTATAGAGCTGTTATCTATTTATCCTTGAATGAGCTTTTGGTACTTTGTGGCTTTCAAAGGATTTGTTTATTTCATCTTCCCTGTGAAATATATTGACATAAAAGTGCTCATAATGTTTACTTCTTATCCTACTAATATCTGTAGTATCTGTGGTGATGTCATCTCTCTGATTCTTTATAGTAATAATTTTTGTCTCCTCTCTTTTCCCCCTTAAATCCGTCTGGTGGGAGACTTGTAAATTTTATTAATCTTCTCAAAGAACCAGGGTTAGGTTATATTCATTATTTTCTCTGTTGTTTTCCTGTTTTCTATTTATTGATTAAACTTGAATCTTTATTTTTCCTTCATTTTGCCTACTTTGACCCAAACTGCTATTTTTTTTCTAGTTTCTTAAGGTAGAATCTGAGGCCATTGATTTGTTGTGTTCTTTCTTTTCTAATGTAGCCATTTAGTGCAACAAATTTTTATCTAAGTTCTGTTTTCATGGCATCCCACAAATTTTGATCTGTAGTGCTTCCATTTGCATTCAGTTCAAAATAATTTCTAATTTCTTTTTTGAATTTAAAGAATAATTTATCCCACAGTCCTCATTTAGTCCATTTGGGCTGTAATAGCAAGAATACTATAGACTTGGTAGCTTAAAAACAACAGAAAATTATTTCTTACAGTTCTGGAGGCTGGTAAGTTCAAGATCAAGGAACCCGGGGAATTAGTAGTGTTCGTTGATGGTCCCCTTCCTAATTTATAGATGGCAGTCTTCTTGTCATGTCCACACCTGGTGGAAGGGGTCAAGGGAGCTGTCTGGGGTCCCTGATATAAGGCCACTAATCCTATTCATAAGAGCTCTGCGCTTGTGACCCAATAATCTTCCAAAGACCCTACCTCCAAATACCCGCATGTTGAGGATTAAATTTCAACATATCAATTCTGAGAAGACAAGCAATCATTTATCTATAAGAGAGGTACAAGATAACAAAATGGACCATGTTCTCAAAATATATGGATGGACTTTCAAAATGATGTCATGTCAGAGGCCCGAAGTACAGAGCTAATCACATCATTTCTTTTTGAAAAACCTTCCATTGTATTCTAGTCCCTCTGGAATAAATCTCAAATTATTTTGCTTCTAGACTTTGAGACTCTTGTGATCTGGCACCTGCTCAGCCTTCCGGCCTTATTTTCCACAACTCAAGTTTGTTACTTGTACAAACTATATTAGCCAAATATTCCCTCTGTGTGCCCTGTGATTTCCTAAGTTCCTTTTCTTATGTTTTTCTCTCTAAATAAACTCATCCGCCACCCTATTACCCCCAATAATAATCCCCACCTAAAACATCATTTACTCCAGGAAATGTTCTGCTTTTTTTTTTTTTTTTTGCAATATTTTTGGCCAGGCCTGGGTTTGAACCTGCCATCCCTGGTATATGGGGCCTGCATCCTAGTCCTTGAGCACAAGTGCCACCCATGAGGCCCTCTTTTCTTCCCCTGAACTCCCATATCAATTTTGTTAGATTCCTATTGCTGACATAACAATTTACCATAAAGTTAGTAGCTTAAAACAATACAAACTTATTCCTTACGGTTCTACAGGTCAAAAGTCCAGCCAGGCTAGGTTCCAAGTTTCACAAGGTTAACATCAAGGTGTTCTCCAGCTAGGCTCTTACTTGGAGGCTTTGGGAAGAATAATCTTCCAATATCATTCAAGTTGTTTGTAGAATCCAGTTTCTTTTGGTTTTAGGACTAGATTCCACCTTTTCTTGAACTGTCATCTAAGGCCCTCCCACCCTTAGCTCCTAGAACCCTCTCCATTTCTTTCATGCTTGGGATCTCTCTGATTTTTCTTTCTACTGAATCTCTTTTCTTACAGCCAGAGAAAGTTCTCTGCTTTTATGGGCTCATTTGGACCCATCCAGTTAATTCAGGATGGTTTCCCATTTTAGTGCCCATAATCTTTCCAACTACAAAGTCTTCTTTTTTCCATGTAAGGAAACACAACATATTCACAAGATCAACAAAGCGGATCATTCTCTCAACTATAGAACTCAACTTGAACCTCATTTTCTATCTGGCATTTCAGTTGTTTACATGTTCGTCTGGACTCCTTTTCTAGACTGTAAGCCCCTGAAGAACAGAAAGTGCATCTTATTCAGCCTTGTATTACCCAAAACACCTGGGACTGGCACATACTAATTAATTACTAGATTCAGGCTGAAGGAATAAAATATGATGGTTTTTCATAAAAACTACAGGATATATGAGATTAGACAATTAAGTTCACGAACTCATCCTGGGAAAAGTGCTACATACCTCATTGCTGAATATCCCTACAGTCACCTTTGTTTCTTTCTTTCTTTTTTTTTTTTTTGAGACAGAGCCTCAAGCCGTCACCCTGGGTAGAGTGCCATGGCATCATAGCTCACAGCAACCTCTAATTCCTGGGCTCAAGCGAGTCTCTTACCTCCGCCTCCCAAGTAGCTGGGACTACAGGTGCCGCCACAACGCCAGGCCATTTTTTGGTTGCAGCCATCATTGTTGTTTGGCAGGCCCAGGCTGGATTTGAACCCGCCAGCTCAGGTGTACGTGGCTGGCGCCTTAGCCTATTGAGCCACAGGCGCCGAGCCCCTACAGTCACCTTTGAAGTACTCCCCTTGGGAAGCTATGCACTGACACCAGCGCCTAGTCCACCCTTCAAAACAATTTTGGAACTCTGTCTGGACTGGCTATCAGAGCTGCCATCATACAAGGCCTGACAATTAAGTTCAGGAATTCATCCTAGGAAATGCTACATACCTCATTGCTGAGTATCAGTATGGTCACTTTCAACGTACCCTCCTTGGCCTTCTGGTGACTGTAGTGACATTCAGCAGTGAGGTATGTAGCACTTTTTTTAGGATGAGTTCACAAACTTAATTTTACCATTCCATATATAGTGTTCATTCATAATTCATTGGAGGTATTTCTGGGTGACCAAAGAACTAAATGGGTTCTCTGGTTTGCATATAGTAACTTTCACCCCACCAGAGTCTCATGTTGAAATTTGATCCCTAATGTTGGAGGTGGTGCTTGGTGGGAAGCGTCCCTGTTGTAGGGGTGGATCGCTTTAGAATGGCTTGGTGAGTGAGAGAGTTCTTGTTCTATTAGTTCCATGAGAATTGGTTATTGACAAGAGCCTAGTACCTCCCGCTCTTTCTCTTTTGCTTCTTTTTTTTTTTTTTCTTCCTTTCTCATCATATGATGTCTGCTCTTTTTCACCTTCCCTGAGTGGAAGCCTCCTAAAGCTGTCACCAAAAGCAGATGTTGATGTCATGCTTCTTAAACAACATGCAGAACCATGAGACAAATGAACCTCTTTTGTTTATAAATTACCCAGCCTCAGGTATTGCTTGACAGCAAAACAAATAGACTAAGACAGTTGCTAACTCCTACAGTGTTTACTTAGGTAAGGTAGGAACTGATCTGTATTTTGGTCATAAGTTGTAAAGAAGATGATTTTGGCTCTGGGTCCTGCTCCACGTTTTATTATTTCTGAATTCCTGAACTTTTTAGATCCACACTCATACATTCCTCCCCCCAAATTTCCACTTTCCAAAATTTTATTCCTTTATTAACTAGTACTACTGAACTGTGTTAAAATGATAATGCAAAGAGTGAAAATGTGTCTTTGAATCACGTCTCTAACCAGAACATGCCTATTATTTTGTTATTATGCATAGTTGTGACTTTCACACAGGATATAGAGGGCTTATAAAATCATTTTATGATATAACTTACTCTGCTAATTGGGCAAAGGTATCTAAAATAATATCAACATCAGAAGTAGAAGGTAATGGGAAACAATACAAAATTGTCTAAATGTGGACCTAGGGGGAATGGGTTAAATAAACCATTGGTACATTCATGTACATTTTAGCCGTTAATAGAAATGAAGTGAATCCTTAGGTACCAATATGGAAACATCTTTAAATTGTATGCTAAAAGGCAATGATAATAAAAAGTCAGAAAAGGAAGATTCTGATCATGACTTTTTTATTTAACAGGCACACAATTCTTGCTGAGATTTAGGAAATAGTCTATATGTTCTAAATGTTTGACTCTCATCACAACTGTCTCAGGTGCTATCTGCACACTTTAAAGGGGTGTACTTTACTTTATGGAAATTATTCTGCAAAAAAGCTGATTTTTTTTAAATTATAAAGCTGTTTGGTTTGGGGTCCTGCTCCCCATTTTTGGTCTTTCTCACCCTGTCAGATCGTTGTACCCAATTCTCCAAGGCTCCCTCTTTGAGATTTCCAACATTATGTCTCTCAGGCGTATCCTATAGGATTCTCTGACCCTCTCTCTACCAATCTCACTATCAAAATATGTTTCTTTCCTCCATCTGCAATTCTCAGCTAGCCATCAAAGTAGAAATATCAGCCCTATTTATTTTCAAAGAGGAAATAAATAGGGCCCTTTTTGCCCCTGGTAGTGGCCATTTTCTTATAGCTGTTTCTTTCACATAAAGAGAGTCCATGAACTCTTGTGAAAAATGTACTTTCAGAGCAGGTATTAGCTCTGACACAGGCAAAGGAATTAGTTGTGGGGTGATTTCAAGACTCCTTTAAATACAGCATTTCTAAGACAATACTCTTTAGTGTATTTTCAATAAAACATTAATAAATGGGCTCTGATTCCATGTGTGGAGGGTACCATTGTAGGTTAGGAATACCCCAAATGGGGTGCATATGGAATGTAGTATTCGACTTTAACTATTAACTAACTGCTAGTTTCAACCTATCTTTCCACATAATGGTCACTTCAGTCTTTATAAATGTAAACTTCTGCAACTTGTCTGCCCTCATAGATTCTCAAAGGAAACTTGGCTACCTCCACTATTTTTCTTTGCCCACATTCTAAGATCTTCTAGTTGACCTTGGTAGGAGCCAAAGCATCTATTCTAACAGAGAGAATGTGAACCTCCATTGTAAATATTAAATTCCATCTTTAGAAAATTGCCACCTCTATAACAAAAATATTTCAAAGCTCTGGATTATACATAGTGATTCCAAGCAACAGTGGACAGTAAAAATAGTAGGCCCTCTGATTTCATTATTGAATCTGATCTGTGTGTTTTTAGGACTCCTCTGAGAGAAAGATTTTTCCTAAATAAACTACTAGATTTTGCTAGAATAAAAGGAAACATCATCAAGGGAATGTAACTATTTTCTTTCACAAATTTAGATTTCCAATAAGAGTCATTTCATGCAAAAATTACCAAAGACCCTGATAATTTCGTTAAAATTATATATACATACACACACACACACACACATATATGTATGAGTACATGTGATTCGAAGTGTAAAAGTATAAAATTCCAGGCTGTTTAACATACCTTAACAATTCCAGTAATACTAGGCACCATGATGTACAGTGACTATAATACAGAGGATATTTATGCCTCATTTAATTTTGTGTCATAACATCCTGTTTACATTATTTTTGATGATTCATATGATGTAGATTACCTTCAAACATTCTTGTCAATGACACTTTGTAAAGGAAAGCCAACATTCTGGGAAATCACCATTGTACTTGGAGTTGCAAAAATGTTTTAATCTTAGTTATTGTGTTAAGACTTTTATATTCTACACCTAGTAAATTTCACATGTACCCTTGTAAGATGCACCATAGATGTGGCCCCACCAATTACCCTCTTTCCTCCTCTCCCTTTCCTCTCCCCTTTCCCCTTCTTCTTGGGCTATAATTGGGTTAATATAAAAGTCTAAACACAATAACTACGAAAATGCCGTGAAGGCTATGTTAACCAGTTTGATGAAAACATTTCAAATTGTATATAAAACCAGCACATTGTACCCCATGATTGCATTAATGTACACAGCTATGATTTAATTTAAAAAAAAAAACAGTATTAATCTTTTATGATGGCCTGTCTCCTATTCAAAAAGTCCTGTATCTAATTGAGCAATGCTTTGTGAACAGACTCTTCTTATGTCATTGAATAGTCTAAAGAATTTTGCAGTCATAAAAAATAATTTCATTTCTGAAGACAAATGAATGAACATGTATCTTTTTTTTTTTTTTGAGACAGAGTCTCATTTTGTCACCCTTGATAGAGTGCCGTGGCGTCACAGCTCATAGCAACTTCCAACTCTTGGGCTTAAGCGATTCTCTTGCCTCAGCCTCCCAAGTAACTGGGACTACAGGTGCCCGTCATAATGCCTGGCTATTTCTGTTGTTGTTGTTGTAGTTGTCATTGTTGTTTAGCAGGCTGGGGCCGGGTTCAAACCCGCTAGCCCCGGTGTATGTGGCCAGAGCCCTAACCACTTAGGTACATACGGGTGCCAAGCCTGAACATGTATCTTTGCTTAACTTATGAGTTCAGAATTGGTCCAAATAAATTATTATAGTTGTAGTTTTATAACCTTATCAATATTCAAAACATATTTAAATATTTGGTGGCTTGGTTCAAGTAGTAAGCCACTATTACTTGGTAGTAGTGGCTTACTACTTGAACAGTACTTACTAAGTGCTAAAATGAGTGCTACAAGGATACATATGATATCAACCCTGGAACCAAACACACTAGCAGGGAAGAAGACAAACATGCGAACAACTGTAATAAAAGCCCAAGCTGCATGTATGGCTCTAGTAAAATAGAATGGACGGTAAGAAGAGGCATTAGGAAATGAACATTGCAGAATATGGCATTTGTTCAGGTTATGTCACTAGCCCATTGAGGCTTGGATAGAAGTTGTAAGTAGGTGAATACATTGTAATCAGGCTATACATTTAGGTTGGGATCAGAATTTGAAAAACCTCCGAAACCCCAATAGGGGATTTGACATTTCAAGAAATTAGTCGGTTTTCATTAGACAAAATACTCAATCCCTTTCTGCTGCAATCTATCAACCTCTTGACCGCTCTCATTCACTGGAGACTTGGCTACCTGCTTTCCTCTCCATTCCAAGCCCTGCTGTCATTATCTTTGGTGACTTTAACATCCACAATAGACAATCCTTTCAATACTCTGGCTTCTCCATTCCTTGATGTTCACCAGCTCTCCACTTCATCTACCCACTTCCAAGGCAACACTTTGGACTTTTGTTACCGTGAAAAACTGCTTCATCTTTGAAATTTTAAATTCAGATTTTCCACTCTATCAATTGCCACTCATTTTTCCAGTTCTTTCATTCCATTGCTTTTATTCTACCTTTACTTGGAAAACAGCAAGACCTCTATCAGTCACCTCTCATTACTTCCTTTTCTGTGAAGTCTATATCCTATTGTCCATAACTTCCATATTCTTATTAAAATCTTCAATTCCTGGCAAAAACACAACTTCTATATCAATCAGTCTCATTATGATGTTTTAGACTTAAGACTCCTGGAGGGTTGTAACTTGTCTTGTATCACTCGTACCCAGATCAGATCCACTAAATGTTTGTTGAATGAAATAATTCCTCTAGCCAGCGTGGTGGCTCCTAGCATTTTGGGAGGCTGAGGTGTGTGGATTGTTTGAGCTCAGGAGTTAGAGACCAGCCTGAGGAAGAGTGAGAACTCTTCTCTAGTAAAAATAGGAAAACTATCTGGGTTTTTGTGCAGGATGCCTGTAGTTCCAGCTACTTGAGAGGCTGAGGCAAGAGGGTCACTTGACCCAGAGAGTTTGAGGTTGCTGTGAGCTATGATGTCATAGCACTCTACTCAGGGCAACAGAGTGAGACTCTTTCTCCAGGAAAAAAAGAAAAAAGAAATAATTCCTCTAACTGTATGTACTTATGTGGTTTTTTTTTTTCTGTGATACAATGTTATTTGAATAGTTCTCAAAGACCCTTAGTGATAAAGTCTGAGGAAGAAAATGGTTGATGATCTTGAGCTCATTAGTGATTGGGCATGAAGGAATAACTAGTAGAGTCTTGCTATGGACTGAATTATACCCCTACACAATTCATATGTTGAACCTCTAACCCCCGACATGATGATATATAGAAGTGGGGCCTATGGGATCTAATTAGAATTAGATGAGGTCATGAGGGTAGGGACCTCAACTGATAGAATTAGTGCCCTTATAAGAAGAGATGCCAGAGAATGTGCTTCCTCTTTTTCTCGTTCTGTCTATACCATATAAAAGCACAGCAAGAGGGCAGCTATCTGTAAGCCAGAAAGAGAGATTTCACCAGGGAACCAAATGGGGCCTTGCTCTTGGAATTATCAGCCTCCAGAACTGTGGGAAATAAATTCCTGTTGTTTAAACCACCCATTCTATAGGATTTAGTTATGGCACCCTGAGGTGACAAATGTAGGCCTCTACTGTTGTTTTTGTTTTTGTGATTGTTCAATGAATGAATGAATGAATCTGAAAATAAATGAAATAGAGTAGAAAGAAATAGAAATATGGATGGGGCTAAATCAGGGTGGGCTTTGAATTCTGGGTACGAAATTTGTTATGCCAAGTGAAGGTTTTTGAGAAGTGACAAATTATGTAGAGGTTTAAGTGAGTGTTCCAAACTTAGTTATTTTGTATCCTGCTTGCTGCCTATGAAATATATCTCTTTCTGCTCACAGTATCTCAAGCCATTTGCTGAGAGGCAATGAAACAGACTGGCTAAACAATTTGGCAAAGGGTCAGCCTGACTCTGGAGCCAAATAGACTTGTTTTCAAATCTGGCTATGCCACTTACTCAATAGTGTATCTTCACTGAGCCTTGATTTCCCCATCTGTAAAGTCAGGTTTCAAGAATTCAGGGAGATAACACATATAAAGTATTTGACATAGGTTAAGCACAAAATATATGTTGGCCAATATTACTGGCATTACGGAGAATTACAGGTAAGTCCTCCTGGTTTCTCTTCCTTCAGGGAGTGCCTGCTACTCAGCCAGAATAAAAGATTTTCCTTTCTCAGACCTTTACAAGCTTGGAGGTGGCAATAGTGCAGATCCTCTTAACTGTTACATTAAATGTATATTTAGAAACATCACATGGCACCCTAATTGAAGAATTTGGGTGAATATAGGAAGGAATTTTTGCTGAAAGCTTGACCACTACAGTATCACTTCACAAAATGGAGTTATGGTGCCTCTGTTCTAAGCCCTTTGCATGTTTCTGTTTCCAGAAAGCTCGTAGGAGACCCAGGCAATGTTGGCCTGCATCACTGTTCCTATCTCAGCTAACAAACATAATCAAACTGAGAAAATTAAAATACAATACAATAATGAGTAATTTTTTTTCTGGTTGAATTAAAAATATATACTCTCTTGTAGATGGTCTGTACACTCTGCAGCAAAAATTGTAATGGCAGAATCCCTGGTGCCTTGCCTCCATAGGAGTGACAGTCAGGAAGTTTGGATTCATCTTTGCATTTAATAGGGCGTTAAGGAGTCTGGTAGTCATCCATCTCCTTTCACCAAATGTTGTGTAATTTTTCAAAGGATTGAGCTATAAAATGCCCTTTGTGGGCACACAGCACTTAAAGTGAGCATCTTGTTAATGATTTGTTCAGCTGATTGCCTTTAGCTAAGATAAAATTACCCATCAGGTTCTGTTTTAAGCCCTTGGGCATCAAATGGGAATTTGTAAGCAATTAGAATGGCAGCACCTCTTGATTTTTAGTTCCCTGAAGCAGTAAGTTGATGTTCAAACTATTTATAACTCAGTAGTGGTTGAAAGGACAATTTACTGTGTATTATTTCTTGTAACACAACCATATCAGGTTTTTCCATTAGATATTCTTCAGTTGTCCTAGGATGACTTCAACCATTTCCATTTGTGATGTGGATTCTAAATCCTCAAATATCATTTAATGAAAGACTCGATTTGTTTCCAAATCTATTTTCAGTACCAAAAACATTAGAAACTGGATTTTGCAATGAGAATCATAGGAAAAGAAAACTTTCCTGAGGGGAAATAAAACTCCTAACAGTGAATGAATGGAGAAATCTCAGAATAACCCTTAATATGGCTTGATTTTTCTAATGCACAGAGCAGTAGTTTCAATAAGTATTACAAATTGAGAACACGGGCTCAGTGCCCATGGATCAGTGGTTATGGCACTGGCCACATAAACCAGAGCTGATGGGTTCAAACCCAGCCAGGGCTAGCTAAACAAAATGACAACAACAACAACAAATAGCTGGGCATTGACCTGTAGTCCTGGCTACTTGGGAGGCTGAGACAAGAGAATTACTTAAGCCCAAGAGTTTGAGGTTGCTGTGAGCTATGATGCTACAGCGCTCTACAGAGGGTGACTAAGTGAGACTCTGTCTCCATAAATAGAAAAGAAACAAAATTAGAACACAGAAAGAATGACAACTTATATTAGTTTTTTTTAAAAAAAAAATCAGGCCATGATTTTCTGCTTCCCTCTTTTTTTACCTCCATTCTCCAAAATTCCTTGAGTATAAGCTTTTTAGCCACTGGCTACATAATTTGTGGGGCTCAGTGTAATGAGATCTCTTGTTAGAGAATTATTAAAAATTCAAGATGGCAACAGGAGAGCATTAAACCAAGGATAGGACCCTTCTAAGTGTGGGCCCTTGAGTGACTGTACACACTCATATAGAAACCCAATGTTGGAAACTTGATAGATAAAATGTCACCTTTCTGTTGAGTCCATGGTCTGATGGTCTTCAACATTTGCAGTGACAAGGACTTCTGTTTCCTCTTTTATCTCCTGTCCTTTATGCCATGTCTTGAAATAGAGCAATATTTTGCTTCTGTAAGAATCTTCTATGCATTGCTTCCTTTCAGATTTTGTCTTTAATCCTTGTGTTTAGAAACCTTGCTGAAATATCTCTTGGGTGCGCATTGAGTTTTGACGATAAAGCTCCCATACAATAGATGTTTACTCTCATTGGGGTTCTCTTCCTCCTAGTTGCAAGATTTGTGCTACTCAGCATAATATTACAATGCATTTTTTTCTGTTTGTTTTTTTAATCAAGAAATATACACAACCTTTCCTTTGTTTATGATTACAATTTGGAAATTCAAATCTTAGAGCTACTTCTCAAATTTTCAACCTAGGGACTTCCTTTTCAAGCCAATCCTATCTCAATCCATAACTTTATTTGCTGTGGTTGTTATGGCCCAAAGCTTAGAGGTGATTTTTATCAACTACTCAGTAATTGGACTGAGGATTTGCTAAAGTTTTCATATAACAGATTGGCCTTTTTTGTGTTGTGTTAACTCTTTTATTAGGAGCTCTTGAAACTCACAGGTTTGTCAGCATTGGTTTATTTATTCACTTGGAGAAGACTCTGATTGCATTGTTTACAGAAAAGAATGTTTCTTATTTCTTTGCTAATGTGCTTTCTACATTGCCCTTTTCCTTTACATGTTTATTTGTTTAGAAGTTTATTTTATTTATTACATTGCTACTCTTTTGGCTATGTACACTGCTTCATCGTGTATCTCGATATCCCTAAAATTATTTATTTGGCCTAGTCTAAAGCTACATATGTAAAGGGTTCTCTGGAAAGACCTGTTTTAAAGTAATATAAGTTACCCAATGGTGTTGGAAAGCCTTCCATAGGGACACTATTATGATAAAATCAGAATTTATTTCCTTTTTTGTTGTTTTATTTCATGGCAAAGAAACCAGACTCCACTTTTGCATCAAGTCTGAGACCAGACTCTGCAGGTAGTTTAGAGTTGACCTTGACTCTGAAGTTGGTCTTACTCCTGTGATATTTCGGAGATGAGCCACATCACGTTTCGCTTCCTAGTGCCACTTTTCTCTTTACAAATAGAAGAAACTCTTGCTTAAAGCAGAGCTCGGGTTGCTCAAAGCACAGCAGAAGTGGTGAGGCCCACAAAGGAATCAGCCTCAGGTTGGGAGTCCCTGTACACATTATGTAGCCATAAGTGATTGTCTTCCAAACTCTTGCAGGGTACTCCAGGTCTTTTACTTCTGTGCTGGCTGTCAGCTCACATCACGCTGGGCAAGGATCACCATTCTTTTGAAAACCAAGTGGGTCACAAAACATTGTAGAGCAAGTCAGACATTCTTACACAGCTCAGCGTATACAGTGGTCCTCCTTTCTCTGAGGTTCTACTTTCTGTGGTTTCAGTAACCTACAGTCCATCATAGTGTTAAGTAGTAAATGGAAAATTACAGAAATAAACAAGTTATAAGTTTTTTTTGTTTGTTTGTTTGGGTTGCAGCCACCATTGTTGTTCGGCGGGCCCGGGCTGGAGTCGAACCCGCCAGCTCAGGTGTACGTGGCTGGCGCCTTAGCCCCTTGAGCCACAGGCGCCGAGCCAACAAGTAGTAAGTTTTAAGTTGTGCACCAATCTATTTGGTACAAGATTAAATTTAAATTGCACAGGGTGAAAACTCAGCCCATCCTGCCCTGGCCTGCCTAGAGTGTGAATTATCCCTTTGTCTCATGTATCTGTGCTGTGTACACTACCCACCCAGTAACCCTCTCGGTTATCAGATTAACTGTCATGGTATGGTGCTTATGTTCAAGGAAGCCTTATTTTCCTTAACGATGGCCTCACAATTCAGATATTGCAAATAGAGCTTCTCATAAGTGAAAAGGTGAAAGTTCTCTGCTTAATTAAGGAAATAAAAAACCTAGCCAATATAGGGTTCAGTACTAGCTGGGCTTTCAGGCTTTCAGGCATCCACTAGGGGTCTTGGATTGCATGCCGGGCACATAAGGGGAGCTCCTGATTTAGGCAGAAGCCATGTATTTGTGTCATGTAATATCAAGGAAGCAAGGATTCTACATTGCCCTCTAAGGGTAGATTCCCCCACCTTCTTGCTTCCCCCCACCTGCTAAACACAGGGCTTACAATGAATTTTAGTGTGGAGGTCAGTTACAGAGGAATTCCATCCATCTGCTTGATACTAAAGGTCAGGGAATTTCAAATAGGTATGAGAGATTCTGGGAACTGGTGACTGCTTTGCTTTCAGGTAAAGATACTGGAAGATGTCTGATTCCTATGACACTAAGCAAGATGAGGCATTTATCGTTTTACCTAATACGATTTGTGTCATAAGCAGTCTGAGAGGGCTGCCAAGCTTGACTTAACATGTATCCATGGCGATCTCCGTGTTTCAGTCAGAACAAGGATCCCCATAGGGCTTCATGGCCTGGTGTATCTTTGGCATCCTCAATAAATAAATACTACATCAAGTAGGGGAAACTCTGAAACCTTTCAGAGAGAGGGTGAAGGTAGTGATATTTATTTGCTATATCATGTCAGTAGGGGGTAGGTAGTGAGAAGAGATTCAAATTGGATGTTATTAAAACACCTCTATTCTTTGAAGTGTCTCATTTTCTCCATTCTTCAATCATGTAAATGACCAATGAACAACCTTCCCGGGGGTATGCAATTGATTGCGCATTACAGATGATGAGATGGATGCTATGTGGAGGGAAACAAATAGTAAAATAAGCAAATTTTATGGAGAGGCATTTTCTCATTTAATGTCCTGTTAGTTTGGGAACATTTAGGGAATGGGGGAGAAATGACAAACAAGTGACAATTTACAGAACATCTGTAGCTGGGTATGGATGAGTATAGGCGAGGGATTTGATTATTTAAAGCATAATGGGAAGGATATTAAATCTTTTTCTCCCTCTATTTTTAAATCTATGCTAGGCCACATTTCCCAGATGAGGCAACAAAAATGGTACTAGTAGAGAGAGGGACTCAAAAGGCAAAGGCATGGTCACTGGAAACCTCTGACAAAAGGAGCATGTCACTTGGGAGCAGAGGGGCAACCTGTTGGCACATGTCAATGAATAATTTAGCAGATTGACTAATTGCCACTTTGAAAATCCCAGAGGTTCTGATGCAGAGAAGGAAACAGCAGAACACATTGTATCGGGGGAGTAACATGACAAGCCGTGGGTGGCAGTGGAGAGCACGGGCAGTGGGTTTGGAAGGCGAAACGTGGAGTGATGGAGAGCTGACAGGGAAGAGACCCTGGACATGCCTCAGAGTCATGGCTCACTAGAATAGCTGTATCCACGGAAGAGCTTTAGCCTACAAGATAACAAAAGCGAATGGTCCAATGACTTAAACAACACATTCTAGTCAGAGCCTAGGGATCCAATCGAAGCAGTAGTTCCCAACCCTGAAGCAGCGATGGTGCTTAGGGGATTCTGATTCTTGACCAGGCTTGGCAACCGCTGTTTTAGAAGGAAGGAATTGCCAAATGACTTGAATTTTATCTCAGTTATATTACCCCACTATTTTGAAATAAAAGCCCTAATATGAAGCTAATTTATAGCTTTCATATGAAGGCTAAAACCCAATTATAGCACAAGAATACAGGGAAAAGGGAAAGGGAGGGGAAGGGAGGGTGGAGGGAGGGCAATTAGTGGGATCACACCTATGGTGCATCTTAGCAGGGTACTGGTGAAACTTATTAAATGTAGAGTATCAATGTCTTTATATAGTGATCAAGAAAATGCCATGAAG
>CAUYON010186096.1:0-14430 GCA_963573935.1 Arctocebus calabarensis
CACGGCTTTTGCCTTCCTCAGGGGGTCCAGAAGTCTCACGCTGTCTGCCTGTTTCCCCAAAGGGATGTTTCTGGGCAGATCTCGCCAGCCAGAGATGCCTGAAGTCTTCTTTCCCCAGTCTCACCGAGCCCAGTTGCAAGGAAGCTGTTACTCGGCCACCATCTTGGCTCCTCCTGTTTTTATGTTCTTAAGCCAATGTTGGTTAAAATAGAATAAAATACACACTTTTTCCATAGTGTACGGGTAGAGTATATGTTGCTATGCTTTTAAAAATAAATTGATACATTTAAATCCTTGGATATGATCATTTCACATCTGTGAAATTGTCCTAGAAAAGTAGAGCTATTAATAAATATATATGTATTTTCACTATATTTTACAGTATATTGTAGTATTATGATAGCCATAAAACTAAAAATAACCCACATAATAAAAGATAGTTTGCTGGGGTTTTTTTGTTTTTTTTTTTTAGGACAGCATCTCACTCTGTCACCTGGGATGTAGTGTGGCAGCACAATCCTAGCTCACTGAAGCCTTTTCTTGCAGAACAAAAGAAAGTTTGTCTTTTTTTTTTAAATCAGTGAGTAGCATTTCACAGTATGGATGTATCACACTTTGTCAAACCATTTATATGTTAATGGACATTTAGGCTATTTCTGGTTTGGGGTTGTCACAGATAAAGTTACTATGAACAATCATATACAGGTTTTTGTGCAAACATAGTTTTCATTTCTCGTCAGGAGGGAGTGAAAGAAAGAAAGGAGAGAGGGAGGGATGGAAGGAACTCCTGGATTTCAAATAATCTGCCCTCCTCAGGCTTCCAAGTGGCTATGACTGTAGGTGCACATCAACACATCTGGCTATTTTTTTCATTTTTGTAGAGATGGGGTCTAGCTATGTTGCCCAAGTTGGCCTCAAACTGCTGACCTCAACTTCAAGTGATCCTCCTGCCTGAGCCTCCCAAAGTATAGGGTTTATAGGTGTGAGCCACCATGCCTAGCCAAAAGATAGCATGTTATATGCTTCGTTATAATTGTATTTTCCAAAAATAGTTATCAATTTGAGAACAGCCTATGAGATAATGTTAAGTACAAAATATAAAATAAATGTACATAAAAGTACATATCAACGTATATAACTGACTCCTATTCTTACAGGCTGTGTGATCAATTGCTAATTCTTTCTTGGATCTCTGCAGTACGGATATAATAGAAATAACTCATATTTTAAATATTAAAATGATTAAAGCTCTTCCAAGCATTGTCTAGCTCATAGATTTTTAAGTTGATATTAAATATTACTTGTATTTGGGAAATAGTAACACTACCTATATTTACATTCTTCTGTATTTTAAAAATGTTCTACTATGAGCATGTGATAATAGTTCATGAAGAAAATAAACAAACTGTTGAAAGACATTTACTCTTCATTTTGGTAGTACATAATTAATTGACTTCCCGGGAACTTAATCATTGATGAGACCATGAAATAAAGAACATATGCTAATTATTTCAAAAAGATTGTGATGATATATGGGTGACTAGAATTGAGAACTTGAACCATTTACTGAGTCAGGTTATGAAGCATTAAATCATTTACTTATTCTTGATGAGCATTTAATTTGCCTTAAATATAGCAGTCATTATAGCAACCAACAGAAAATTCTGTAGACATTATGTATCATGGTACCGTCAGAGAAAGGGGTGATCTTGCCTTGTTTATCTAATCTCTTCTGTTACCTAATTTTACTTACAAAGGTATCTATCAGTCTATCTTTAATGCTTTCCTCCCCAAACCCTAAGATGCTGTAGAAAACTGCAATTCATGACATTACATTTCTAACATTTAGAAACATATAACATTTAATAATTATTTGCCCGTTATTCTCTGTTGGTTCTGCCCCTTTTAAAATGTTTTGTGTTTTACTTTTCAATATTTCATAACCTGAATATTTTGTAGGATAACCTAAATATTTAAGAAAGTACCTGCAAAAACATGAAGTTTTAAAAAATCTATTTTCTGAAAATAAATATTATGTCCTTTCTTATTACCCAGGCTCCAAAATAAACATAGAATTATATTTTTCTCTGAAAACCATCAATGTTTGACACTAATGTTTCTTACTAGCTTAAAACAATTATTTTATCTTATTAACTTAGAACAAGATTTTTTTGTTTTTTGAGACAGTCTCACGATGTTGCCCTTCGTAGAGTGCCGTGGCGTCACTGCTTACAGCAACCTCAAACTCTTGGGCTTCATCGATTCTCTTGCCTCAATCTCCTAAGTAGCTACAGGCACCCACCACAATGCCTGGCTATTTTTTTGTTGTAGTTGTCATTGTTGTTTAGCAGGCCTTGTTTGGGTTTGAACCCATCAGCTCTGGTACATGTGGCTGGCACCCTAGCTGCTGACCTATAGGCACTGAGCCTAACTTATAAAAAGATATTAAGATTAGGAGGCTGAGGCAAGAGAATTGCTTAAGCCCAAGAGTTTGAGGTTGCTGTGAGCTGTGATACCACGGCATTCTACCCAGGGCAACATAGTAAGACTCTGTCTCAAAAAACAAAACAAAACAAAACAAAACCAAAAAACCCCCCAAAAAACAGATATAAGAGCCTGAGCTCTTTTTAAAACAAAAACATTATCTTTTCAAAGCAGACACCATTCAAATGGCTCTTAAACATATAGATATATACTCAGTCTCAATCATAATTTTTTTAAAAGTAGGTTAAAACTTAAACATTGATATATTATTTTTAAATTCTCAAGTTTCCAAGATGAGAAAGTTTTATAACATACTTTCTTGGCCCACTGTAGGGGAAACAGGCTCACATACAGCTCTAGTACACTGGTGTCAGAATCAGTATGATCATTATCGGGGGCACTTTGGCAGTATCTGTCAAAATTATAGATACACATATCTTGATCCAGCAATCCTGTTTCTAGGAATTTATCTTAGGTATCCTTGGCCATGTGACAGACGAATATATATATATATATATATATATATTTACTGCAGAGTCATCTATATATATATAATTTACTGCAGAGTCATCTATAATAAAGGCAAAAGATTAGATGCCATCAAGTGACTCGTTAAATAAACGATTGTACATGTACTTGAAACTCATGATAATGTATGTACTTGAAACATAAGAAAGCTTTTAATGTCCTATATGGATTATTTTCCAAACTATCTTGTTAAGTAGACAAAGCAAAGGTACAAGACTGTGACAGTCGTTTGCAAAGAATGCACTGCGGCGTGACAAAATGTTCACTCTATGGAAAGCTGCTATTTCTGAGGATAGGGGATAAAGAGAGTTTAAACATATAGTCTCTTACCCCTATTGAATTTTATACTGTATGACTGTATTAGCCAATCAGAAAATAAATTCACTTTATACCTAACAACAAACTGATACACATATATTATACAATACTTTGAAATGCTTTAAAGCAAATTTCTCTTGGTTACAGTTAATTTTTTCCCAATATCTTTAAACAAGAAAGATGCAATGTAATTATTGTATAAATGATGATGGGAAATGATTTTTAAGAGATTAAAGAGAAGAGTTAAGCTTTGAAGCGTGAAGTCACTTTATTTCTTTTATTCGCATATTATTTACATGTGAAAAATGCAAATGGACACCCAAATAAGAGAAACTCTTGCCCTTCTCTTACTCTCCCTCTTCTTCCTACCCTTTACTTCCTTCTCTTTCACCTTTCTTGTTTAGCTTGGCTGAAGTTGGGAGGATTTTAAAATTATATTAACCAAAATATAGGTGCATGGATGACAAATGTAAGTTAATATTTCATATATTTATTTAAATTATTTCCCATGCTCATATAAATGGAAACAAGACTGACTGCCTTTTTGGACATAATCATTTTAAAGGGGTTTAAAGTTTTTGACTTAACTTCTTTTTTTTTAAAAAATAGAGATTATTTCCCATTTGCTAAAGGGTTGTGTAAGCTGTATATATTTCTTTAGAGAACATCAGCACTTTTCACTAATTTTTGTATCAATTCCAGAGACGATATGGATCCAAGGGGCTTAAGCCGCTTAGCCTCGTCATGCCATCTCAAACTGGCTCCAGACAGAGTGTGTTTTCACATTTAATTAACTTTCTGTCTAATACTGTGCTGACCCAGTCTTAAAATTGATTATACACTCTTGAACATGTTTTTTGGAGGCTCGCAAAATAGTTACATTTTCAAACATGCAGTTTTGACAACTAGTCACATTGCTTCTGAAGCTCGTGTAAGTGGCTGTCAGAGGCCCCAGCTCTGATGTGCGTGAGAAGGCGCTAATGGTGGTGGGAAAGAGCTGAAGCTGGTGAAATTATGTGGACTTCCCTGGTCTCTGGCTCTTCACCTTGCAGCCTCCCATCCGTGTGCTGAGTCTGCACCAGAGTGACTCACTCATGTTCCTTACACCTCAGGAGACCAGCGTTCTGCTCTGGGAAAACTTGGGAAAGAACGTAGTGGAAGTCTGGCTTCCTTCATTCATGATGAATCATGCTCTTTAATGAAACACCAGCACATCTGGATACGGATCAGAATACAAAGCAAACACCAGGCACTTTTGTACAAAACCAAAGGGCAACAACAATGTTTAAGGCATAACATTTATAGGAATTCTGAGGGAATGAAATCTATCTTGTGGCATCACGCGCAAACCAACATCGGTCGCATTTTATGCTTGTATTCAGCTACTTTTATGAAAACATGTAATTTTAGCACATTTTAATTCCCTGATTAGCAATTTGATCTATAGCTGTTAGTACAAAGCATGTTTGGCCTGATCAAATTGTTTATTTTATTTTGTGTGATCAGAAAAAAAGCTGATGTCTTCATCTGTGCTCTCACGGTCCATTTAGAGGTTACTTTGCTTTTGCCTTGTGATCATCAGTTGTGCTCATGTCTCCCTCCCCAATAGAACATCAACAAACTGAGGGCAAACACTGTGCAATGTCTTTTACCCATCATAGCCTCCAGCAGGGAACCTGGCACATAATTGTTACACAGTCAATGTTCATTTGATTGAATTGAATTATGAATGACACTAAGGTAGAGAGGGATAAGCTAAGTATAAAATATAAAATCATTGCACCTCAAATGTATTATTCCCCAGTTGCAAGTGTCATAATCCAGAAAGATTTTTTTGGTCACCCCTGGTGTAAGAGAAGGTGCTGCTGACTTGCTCTTCTGCAGCCCCTTGGGTTGACTTAACAGGCCACTCTAGAAAACAATGAAAACTTGACCTCTTTAGCCAAGATTGAAGGTAGGGCTGGGGGTCGGGGAGAGAATCAGAATGTTCGGGTCCTCCCTTGGTGAAGAAGGGTGACGCCCTATTTATTTGTGGGTTGGGTATTTCACAGTATATGAAGTGCATCTGTGCTTTTTAATGATCACATCTGGTTTGCAAATACACTGTGAAGATATGTTCTCTATACTTAAGCTCTAGAGTAGTGATGTAATTTGCTGGGACTGGCCACTGGAATATTTATTTCCAAGGAAAAGAATGGCATTTCTGAGTTATCTGGGGACTTTATTCAAACTCCACCTATATCCACTGAATGATGATCCCTGCTCCCTCCTTTTCCCAGGCCCTGTGTCCAGGAGAGAAACCTGTATCAGGGAGAGTGAGGATTGAACACCTCTGATCCGGTCATTGGACTCCTGGGTTAGGTTTTCTGCCAGGGCATTTTCTGCCAGCGATTTGCCTATGATGTCATTTTAGGCAATGATTGTAAAGAGGCTGCAGGTGAGGTTGGAAGGAGCATTGACCAGGAGACTCCGCTCCACTCTACCTCTTTGCTTCCCTTTGGACTGCTCCATAGCTTTCCTGTCTCTTGGTTGATGTATTTTGCTTGCTGCCCTTGGGCTGAAGGAGGCCATGCTTTGCAAAATGATTACATCTCCCTGCCAGTTGGCATGGAGAAGCCATGCTGTGCGTATTTGTTTGTGCTCATGCCATTTGACAACAGTAAGATTTAGTAGTTGGCTTGCATCTGTAAGGGAATTGGAAAGAAGGTCTTTCTTCAGTGGGTTACTCATCAACAACTATAAAGACCTAAGTTGTTCTTAATCCTGGCCAGCATGACTTTCTTTATATGCGTCTGCTATTATTTGACTTCTCTGCATAGGAAGCACATTGAGAATCAAAGGCATGTATCCATTGCTGGTGTTGCCCCCCAAAGAATTTATATCTTTTACTACAGGCATTGGGACACAGGGCCAATCATTCCAGATTTCTTGAGAGCTACAATTCTTGGAGCTAGAGGCAGGAGGGTATGTGGGTGTGTGTGATACATTTTTGTGTGTTTGTACTTGGTTTTTGCCTAAGATATTCTCTGATTTTTCACTTAACCTTGCCACTTCCCTATAATGTAGTCACAGTTTCTCATGAATAGTAAAATCTACCTAGGTACTATGCTCCACAAATTATGTACATTATCTCTAACTTTTAAAATAGCCCTGTAGTGTGGGTGCTATTGTTCTCAATATACAGTGGGAGAAGAGAAGGATTCTGTATTTTCTCCAAGATCACAGTGGGAGAATCTGAATTCCAACCCTTGGAATGCTTCAAAGCCCATGCTTTTTCTGGCATGCATTACTACATAGCTGAACTAAACAGAAACTTACTTTTATAAAAGGTAACAATTTCACATAGTTTTTCTTACCCAACGTACTGTCTATAAGGGGAAAACTCTGGATAGAATAAATTTTATAAAAGAAGGGAGAAAGAAATTTCTCTGTAAAAAATTAATAGTTAATTAACTAGCAGGCAGGAAATGTGAGGGAGAAATGCATACATCATTTGGGGGTGTATGAAAACAAAAGCAGTGTTTGGATTTCAAGTCGATAATAGATTGCTTGAAGAGAATGCAAGGTTGGAAGTTCAGTGATGTCTGAAATTTTCAAGTCATATCTGATTATATTTCCTTAGTTTACCTGAACAGAAATACAAAAGTAGTGTGTTAGAGTCAGACGGTGCTGGGACTTCATCCCCCACTTTTACAGGTGGGGCTGATGCAATGGAGCCCGTATTGGTATATACATAGACCAAGGGTCTGAGGTTCCTGACCGGGAGCCCAGTTCTCTTTTGTGGGCTGTCGTGATATTTTTCAGTGGAAAAGCAGACATCTCAGCTCTTTCACCTTGGCTCAAAGGTGAATCACGAGCCCACTGCATTGATGTGGAGCTCAAAGCTGGGTACGTGTCAGTTTAGGCATTTTGAGCTTAAAAATATCTGGGGAAAATTCTAGGATCTAACGTTAATAGACCTTAAAAATAAAACGTAAGAGTGGGGCCTATAGATAATGTTCTTCTACACCCAGGGAGGGCAGAGCTCATTAGCTTTCAAAATGTGAAAGCTAAACAATGTGGGCTCTCCAATCAGCAGCTTTCCGGGCGTGAGACTTGGGCAGCAGGTCGGTTGCATGCTGGCTAGCTTAGGCAGGGCAGCATTTTCCCCACCGTATAGTTTTTATGCAGAGCACACATCAAGCAAATGATTCTCGGCAGGGAAGGATACAGATTTCTTCTCGTGTATTACAGCCATTGGAGTAGATGAAATATGGGCCTTGGAAACCTTTTTGGCAAACTCTCCAATTACTGCGAGCACTGCTTAGGAAAGGAAGAAGAATGTGAGCTCTTTTTTAGTCTATCAAAACTTTAAAATGTTTTTTGGCTCTGTGTGTGTGTGTGCGCGTGTGAGATCGATCTTACTGAACTGAAGCATGAATTTTCTTATGAATTCAAAGCCAGAATGTATTTTATTTTCTCCCTCAGTTAGGGGAATGAGGGTGAATTGGGCAAAATTGGAGAGTTAAAGAGGAAGCGGATGCTAAAGAGAGTGTTCATTGGGTATGAGAGGTCTGAACAAAGGCCCCATTAAGCTCTTCTCAACCATTGACCACAAATGACCACAGAGTATCTGGGTCTAAAATAATCAATAGTTTTTTTCACTGATTTTTTTTCCTGTCTTCCCAACCTATCTCACAACTACCTCTCCCTAGAGTCAGGGAAAAGCTATCACATATTGGGGGACTGATTATCCTGAGTTTCTAAAGTCCATTCCTCTGCACCTGCTGAAAATTCACCCAACTAGATGTGGTTTTTCTGATTTAGAACATGACAAAAGAAAGCATAGCACTAGCAAATATTCCCAATTCCTTCTTCAAAAACATTAATAATTGATGGTGAGATGAGGTTGGAATGAAGCAATTTGTCTCAAATTTCTCACATTATAGGAAAATTAAACAAAATTAGAAAACTTGTCATAGAGATTGTCAGAACTGGGCTTACTACTTAGATTCTAAAATCTCATGCTTGGGTAGGAAGGGACTTATACCAAAGCTGACAATAACGCCTCTGAGGCAGATGAAGGCCGTGGCTTTGTGGCCAATGCCTGAATGGTATCAGGAGGAGGAGCTCGGAGGAAACTGGGGGAGACTGGTGGTGGTGCTCAGTAAGGCCCAAACACTCTTCTTCAGCCTTAGTCTGTCCCCCCTGCCACATGCACTGCCCAAGGGCACCTTTCCCTGTCTGCACTGGACTTCTCTCTGCCTTTGCCATGCCCTTTCCTGGGCCTGGAATTCCTGCTCCTTCTGTGAGACCCCACTCACATGGCACCTATTCTGATGCCATCTCTTTCATCTGTGATTTGAGATGATTTTAATAGCCCTATTTTAAGTGGTTACCATGCTATATTGCTTTTAAATTGACTGTTTGTGACTCTATCAGACTATAAACCAGGTCTTAGCTGTGTATCCCCAAGCAAGCAAGTGTTTCTTGCTTACCAGGGACTAGGTCAACATTTGTTATTTTGAGGCCCATTATCTTTTTTTTTTTATTTTTCCAGATTAATATGAGGGTACATATGAATTGGTTGCCTTGTTTGCATTTGCAAGGTAAAGTTTGAGTCGTAGTTGAGTCTTTCACCCAAGAGGTGTGCCATATACTCCTACCTTGTACCCTTTAGCTGGGAACTTACCAAAGCCCTCCTCCTCCCTTCTGCCTTAGCCCTTCTCGAATTTAATTGTATTGTTCTCTCCTGTGGCATATAGTTGTTGGTCTACTATTTTCAGATTAGTACTGAGTACATGGGATTTTGCTTTTCCATTCTTGTAGTAATTTACTAAAGAGAATATTCTTCAACTCCATCCAGGTTAATACAAAAGAGGTAAAGTCTCCATCCCTTCTTATGGCTGAATAGTATTCCGTGGTATGTATGTATATATACATGTATACACACACACACATATCAAAATTTATTAATTCATTCACGAGTTGATGGGCACTTGGTTTGTTTCCACATCTTTGTTTTTGTGAATTGAGCTGCTGTAAATATTCAAGTACAAATGTCCTTGTGATAAAATGACTTCTTTTTTTCTGAGTAGATACCTAGAAATGGGATTGTGGGATCAATTGGAAGGTCTACTTTTAGCTATTGGAAGATTCTCCACGCTTCTTTACAAAAAGGCTGTGTTAGTTTTCAATCCCACCAACAATGTGTAAGTGTTCTCTCTCTGCACCCATGCCAGCGTCTGCAGCTTTGGGACTTTGTGCGGCTGGTTGGCCATTCTCACTGTGGTTAGGGGATATCTCAGTGTGGTTTTGATTTGCATTTCTCCAATAATTCAGGATGATTAACATTTTTTCATGTATTTGTTGGCTTCAGATCAATTCTTAAAACTGTTCTCAGCCAAACAAAGTAACGTGTTAACTAGAGGATTAACAAGAGCAAGTACTTGTACCAATTTAGTTTGTGTGTGTGTGTGTGTGTGTGTGTACAAGTGTCTGTGAGAGAGAGACAGAGAGTCAAGCTTTGATAAGTAAAGGAAAAAGCAGCATTTGTTATTGAACAGGGTTATTACTTTTCTTATTTTCATCTGTGAATCGGATCTAAAAGATTTAGCAGCTTCAAATGAGACTGAAACTAAGATTTTTGAAACCTTCAGTTTCTGAGCCAGAGATTTAGACAGAATATTTTTGGCTTCAGTTTTACTGAGGAGAATATTCAAATTTATTATTAACATGTTGCCTTTCTAAAACTAACTCTTCTTATTTTATATATCATACTCTTTACATTTCTTTCCTTTCCTTTCTTTCATTCCCCCTTCCTTCCTTTCATTTATTCTCCTAGAAGTGAGGATTAATTTTATTAAAATTTATTACCTTCACTTGCATTAAATGGCATTCATTTGCCAAAACTTGGACGGAGTTGAATTAAAAGTCATGGGAGGCACATTGAATTTTGAGGCCTCTGCTGATGTGGAATCCTCTGCCACTGTCAGAACTCTCTGATCAACTAAGCTGACTTTAGAATATTTTTTAGGTTCCTCAATACCAGCTCTCTTTTAAAAAGTGTATTCTTTTGTGCCTTGGCGATTTCATTGTAGAATATAAAAGTAGAATAGGAAAGGATGTTGACGATCATCTCAACAATTCCTATGGTGAACGATTGCTCAAGTTCAACTTGAACACCTCTACTGAAAGCAATGTATCATCCCCAAGTTAACACATTTCTTTGTCAGTCAACTTTGAATCTCTTTGTCATCCTGGGTACACAGATAGAATTGTATTTACATCAATAACCCAAATTTATTTTCCTTTACCACATGTATCTTCCTAAAATAACTGAAGTACTACCAGGGTTGCCAGGAGTGTCTGGATTAGGGATGGAGGCTAGTTCCAGAGTATTCAAACCCACAATGTGAGTTTCAGACTCTGTTCAGCATCTGCCCTGTTCTTCCTTTCCCACATGGCTTCTCCTTGTCAGTCTCTTCTCATCCCAAAAATCCACTAAAATCTTGCTACCCTTTGGTCTCTGGGCCAGCACTATCAAAATCATCCAAGAAATCACATATATTTCAAATGTGGAATCTTGACTTCCATGTCAGATTCACTAAATTACATCGGCATGTAAATAAGATCCTAGATTATTCCTATGCATGTTTATGGTTAAGAGGTGTTGCTCCAGCTGGGCAGAGTCTTACGAATCCTGTGGCCTGGCCTACTCTCATAACACCGATATCAGGACTAAAACATGTGCTACTGGATGATTTTCACATCGGAATGGCCACGTTGAGGAAGGTTCTGCACAGAAAGTGGAAGAATGATTTCTCCAGGTTTAGGACTCATTTTGTCATTTTGTAGGGTCCTATCCTGCCATGTCCTGTGTCCTGTGTCCTGCCATGTATTAAATGTGCCCCCTTGGGACTTTTTACCTCTCTCCTCCAGCCCCTCACATCCCCTAGTTCTTTTATGCTAAGGCATCTTAGAAAAGTACCCTACATTATCACATCTTTTCCAATGACTTTTTTCAAACTTCTCTTCAGAATCTTAATCTATTTCTTGTCCTTCATCCATCAGTTTAAAATTAAAAAGTTTATCTTGAAATCAATTCACGCCAATAACCCCTTATAGGCTCAACATATATCACACACAAAAATCTGAATTCCCTTTAGATTTAACTGGGTATCCCCATACTCCCTGTTATTGAACTGCTGTATTCCTTCCCAATGCTAATCTGTTTTATAATTTTTGTCTTCTGAAGCCATGAAAAACATACTTTTAATCTCTTTTCTGTTTACCTGTCCTATAGGTATTCAAAGAACATTTTTATGTGCTATTCCTGAACCTTCTGATTTCTAGACCACACATTCTCATTTCTCATACATTTTTCTCATATTTGGCTTTTCAGCTATTTCCTCAGAATAAGAATGGGTGACACAAATTGATGACAAAATAAACTGATGATCATATATAGAGATAGTGGAAGGCAGAGAATATCAAAAGAGGATGTTTTTGTAATAAGTGAGACATAGAGAGTGCTGCAGAAGACTTCGACGTGCAGCCAAGCTGGAAAGCAAGTCTGTTACTTTACTACCCATCATGGATCAAGCAGATGAGCTCCTTATATTCTCTTCTTAAAATATCATTGTTTATATCACTGTGGTTGAACCAGTTTATTTATACTCCAGAGTTTAGTTTCTCAGAGCTCATGCTGTACACTTCTCAAGCAATAAAATTCTTGGAGTCTGTGCCTCAAAGGCTCTGTGTGTCCATGGCTGTTCAAGCTATTGACTATTGGAACCAATAGGTGTAGAGATCATAATCAATCTGTTGTCATGATGGCTGAAGCCTTTATAAACTGATGAGGTGCTCATCTAGGTAAACATTAAAATTATCTTAGAATCATAGGCTTTGTTAGCAGTATTTTATTTCTCATATTTTGGATCATAATGCTTTACAAACAATAAAAATAAAGGAAAAATAAAGTTTAAAACCATCAATGATTTTGAAACTTCTCTGAAGCTGAAACTATGTGGCAAATCGTTTTTTCTTTGCCAATGATTCAAGTAATTAAACACAACCTGAGTTAATTTTTTTAAAATAAAATTGTTCTGTTGCAATTCAGTGCTTAGAATTAATTAATAATTTCATAGGGACAACTATAAAATAAAGTAGTTATCAACAGTTTACATTTGAGTTATGCAAGTTGTATTTTAAAGTTTTTTCTGTACATGAAACTTATCTATTGTAGAACTTTTGACACTATAATTGATTACAATTACAAAGGAATTAAAATTATCCATTATCCTACTGCTTTTAGATAAACATAAGATTTTCATGTCTTTTTTGTCATTTTTTTAACCACTAAAATATATGAATATATAGATGAGTATGGTTACTGATTGTATAACAATGTTGTATTCTGTTTTTATCATTTGTCATGTATTTCCATGTTCTTAAATATTTTTTGGTTTTAATTAATGTATAAAACTCCAGCACATGACTATACCATAATTTATTTTACCATTCCCTTGTTGCTGGATATTTTCATTGTTTTTACCTTTTCATTATTTTTACTAGAAAGACTATCCTTGTACATAAATTTTGATCAATTCTATAATTATTTTGTTATGCTAGATTCTGTGAGTTAGTCTTGGTGAGTTAAAAATGATGGTCAAGTCATGCATGTCTTTTAAATGTGTAAGGTATACAGTTTGTCCAGTAACTAAAGTGGCACATGGGTAGGGGGTGGCTAGTAGTTGGGGATAGGGATATGGAGTATTGGAGTTACATCTTCTCAAGAAAAGAAAATGAAAATATTTCAAATTGTATATAAAACCAGCACATTGTACCCCATGATTGCATTAATGTACACAGCTATGATTTAATAAAAAAAAAGAGAAAATGAAATTCATTTTTGTTAATACACAATTCAAGACCTTAGCAGTAACTAATTCTAAAAAGGTGACTTTATAATGGGAAATCTTTGTTCTATGATAATAAAAAAGAGAGAATTTCTCATTTTTCATTTCCTAATTGAATAAAAAATTAAATTGCATTTATGTGAGTAATCACTGCTTTATTTTTGCATTCCACTGAGATTGAATAATCTTTTAGAAATTATTTTTAAAAATTATATTTTCCTCATGTCATAAATGTAAAGACACAGAAAATCTCTAGACTGTAAACCACATTAAGGCAGAGGTGGCAGCTGTCTCAGAAAATCTGTGTCCCCATGACCTTTTGACACATGCGTGGTGCACAGCAGACATTTGGATAATTTAGAGGAAATTTTTCTTGTGACGTTTGAAACATAAAATAGATGTGGTCAAGGTAATTTTATTTTCCTAAAATATTATTAATTAGTAATATAATAGAAGAAAAAATCTCTACAAACAAATAAACCAAAAAAAAAAAAGAATGTATATAAAAAGTGTCTGAAGTTAAGAAGTTAAAAGACTGGATGTCCTTCTCTGAATAGAATTTGGAGTAGACAGAATTCATTTCTTAACAGAAAAGTCTAGGAACTCACAGAAGATCATTATCTCTTTTATTTTTCAAAGGTAATTTACTGGAAACCCTGTCTCTCTGTTCTTCCCTGGCCTCATTGCAGCATACAGAATATTCAATAACACCTTTAGAAATGTTTCCTTTTAAAATTTAGTCTAGTAATACTGAAAAGTAAAAAAAAAATGTAATTAAAAAAGTCTAAACCTTAACACCTGTAGCAATATGAAAAAACCATATTTTTCTCTGTTTACATACATAAGGTAATGAGCAAATTAACTTGTACTAAATAGTGTCTCTTGAAATAAAGCTTAATTCTGTTTCTAACCACTGTTGAAGTCTTTTAGGGTTTAAAACAATGCATGGAGGTGGAGTATAGTCTTCCTCCCTCTTGTCACTACTTAAAGTGTTTTGATTACAAAGATTCTAATTTTATTATCTCCATTTAGTCTCAATGTAGAAATATAAGGACAGGTGAACAAAAGATCTATGTGGTGCTGAAGCATATTCTTCTTAGCAAAGTATCTCAAGAATGGCAGAAAAAGTATCCAATGTACTTAGCCCTACTATGAAACTAATTTATAGCTTTAATATGAAAGCTATAACCCAATTATAGCA